>PVKY010001011.1:0-36442 GCA_004027775.1 Bradypus variegatus | reverse complement strand
CATCCATCCATCCATCCATCCGGCCATCCATCCTTCCATCCACTGATATATCTGTCCATCCATCCATCCATCCACCCATCCATCCATCCACTCATCCATCCATCCATCCACCCATCCATCCTTCCATCCACTGATATATCTGTCCATCCACCCATCCATCCATCCATCCATCCACTCATTCATCCATCCATCATCCATCCATCCATCCATCCATCCACCCATCCATCCACCCATCCTTCCACCCATCCTTCCACCCATCCTTCCACCCATCCGCCCATCCATCCACTCATCCATCCATCTATCCATCCATCCATCCATCCATCCATCCATCCATCCACCCATCCATTCATCCATCCACCCATCCATCCATCCATCCATCCATCCTCCCATCCACCCATCCATCACCCATCCATCCATCCATCCATCATCCATCTATCCATCCATCCATTGCTGTGGCCACAAGGCAGGTGTATAAACATTTAATTTCCTGGGCTAGAAGAGATCAGAAAGACATTACCTTGATTGAGTCTTCATAGAAATAATTGTATGAGTTTGTAATGGGATGTTCAGGGCTATGTGAGTAAAACCTGTGGCTTCTGGTCTGCCTGGGGCTTAGGGAGGACCTCCCGAAGGTGGTCATCTCCCCAAGGGCCTGTGGGTGAGGGGAACGGCATTGCAGACAGGGGAACAGAATGGCAAAGGCCTGTGCTGGGGAGAAGCAGGAGTCTCAGAAAACTGAGACTTGGTAGGTGGGCTCTATCATGGCTGTAAGTAAATGGGCTTGGATTCGAACCCTGAAACCAGATGTGGAAACTGGGCTCAGACCCTGCCTGGGGTGGGGTCAGTGACAAGCGGAAAGGGTGGGAGGTTTGGGGGTGGGGTGGCGCTGCGTGCATGGCCAGGTCTTAAGCCACAGGCAGAGGTTTCCCCTCTGTCCTCTTTGGGCTGAGGGTCTCCCCAGTCACCCCAGACAGACCCTTTGATTAGTGCCTCACCCCCTCTTTCTTCCTGCCTCCCATTGTCTCCGGATTTTGGTTCTATTTCAGAATCTGACTTCACAGGGGCCCAGGCCCTTTTGTGCAAACTGCAAAGCACTTTTCTTTGTGATTATAATTTTTTTTCTTCTTCCTCTTGAATCCAAAGTTTCTTGACAGGAAAATCGGTGTTTGAGGTTGGAGAAGTTTGTTCCTCTCTCCATGCGAAAGCCGTTACGGGCTGCACATCCTTCCCCGCTCCCTGGAAAAGTGTGTGCAGCTGTGGGAAAGCAGGCCTGGCCCTCTGGAAGTGCGGGCTTTAGTCACGGCTCCCAGCTGCCTGCCTGGACCCCCTCCATCAGGGGCTGTGTGACTCAGGGTAGGGCTCCCCCAAACCTGGGCTGGGTGGTCCCGGAGGGGGCTTCCTTCTGGCCCAGGGACCTCTGGGTTGGCACGTGCTGCAGAGCTAGGGCTGGGGGAAGGGGTGTAGGAGGCAGAGTTACCCCCAAAGGTGAGGCTGGGGGTGGGTGGAAGGTACAGGGGGAGAGGGAAAGGGGTCTCAGGAGGAAAAAAGGAGGACAGGCAGGGGATCAGGGAGAGAGGACAATGGAGGGAGAGTAGGAGAGGAAAGGTGGAGAAATGAAGAAGGTAAGAGAGAGGGGAGAAAAATAGAGAGAGAGGGGGAGACAGAAAATGAAAGAGGGAGAGAAAACGGAGGGAGCAAGAAGGATGGAGGGAGAGAGTAAAATATGGAGTGGGGGAAAGAGAGAATCAGAAAATAAGACAGATAAATAAAGACAGACGAGCAAGTCAGGGTGAGAGAAAGGAGAAGCAAAAAAGGCTCTGAGACTATTTTCCAGAAAATTCTGCTGGGATGGGGCTGGGAGCCTGTGGGCCTGTCCTCAGATGGGCCCGGGTTTGGTGCTGGCTCTGGGGCTTCCTGCTGCCTGATTTGGGACAGGCTGCTTCTCCGGTCCAGGCCTCAGTTTCCCTATCTGTAAAATGGGCTTGGTGATAGGGCTTGGTGACCTCTGGGGCTTCTCTAAGGATGCTGAGGAAGGGGAAAACCTTGAGATGATGAAGAAAAGGGTGGCAGGTGGAGTCGGGGTGCACAGCGGGGAGCAGCAGGAGCTCCAGAGAGACTGTGGAGGGAGCGCACTGGTGTTTGCAAGGTAAAAGTGCACTATTTTGTCATGGAGCCGGCACCTTTCACACCCCATGAAATGGAAGGTTCTCTCACGCCTACAGGAGCATGTTGCAAGTGCTTTTGCGAGAAGTTGGATTTCTATCTTTATTTCGGTATCAGTCCTGAAATCAAACAGCTGGATTCCAGCTGCTTCCAACACCAACACAACTGTGTGTATGTGTGTGTCCCCACCATAGGTGACACCGCACCCCAAGATTTCTCGGTACTCAGAGCCCCCCTCTTCCCTGGGAGATGGGACTCTGGTTCCTGACGGGGGAGACCCTCTCGAGGCTACCGGGGACACTGGTCTGTATTCACCGTCTGCTATGGCCATGCCGGGCCTCTGCCGTCTCCCATGGGGCCTGGTTAAGGCTGGTGCAGCCTTTAGGACCTAGAGAATCGAGGTCTGGGAAGGAACTGGGATGACGGGGACAGCAAGGTGGTAGAAACGTCCCAGGTTGGAGCCCGTGTCATCACCCAATCTCTGAGCTGTTTTCCCATCTGTGAAATGGGTATAGCAAAGCTGCTTGGTCTACCTCTTGGCGTAGAGCTCAGTGCAGCTGTGAGCTGCCCAGGTCCCCCCCATCTCTGCTCTGACCCCATCGGACTGAATTGCTTAAGGTTCCGCCTGCCCCCACCTGCAGGGAGCTCCAAAAGGGCAGAGACTGTGCCTGTCTTGCTCACCTTGTCACCTTATCACATTGGCTCCTTCCTGCTGCCCCCCACCCCACCCCCACACTTTAGGGTCCAAGAATGCCTGTGTCTACCCTGAACTAGAAAGAGGCCAAAGGCTCGGGTCTTATCCAGCCCCTCGCCGTCTTTCTGGGAGACCACAGGTGTGGCAGCCCAACACTCGGGCCTCAGTGTCTCCATCTGTGAAATGGGGCCAGGCATGCCCAGGTTGCCTACCACCCCGGGTTGTAGAAAGGATAAAATAAATCCGTGTCTGTGCAGTGCTGGGCAAAGGGTGAGCACCTTCTGAGACCAGTTCTCACCACTTGGAGGAGCACTGGACCAGGAGTCTGCTCAGCCAGGGGACTTGGGGCAGGTCGGTTTCCCATGGGGGCCTTGGGTTTCCCATCTGCGGGCAGAGGAGCTGGACTAGCCCCTGGGCTCCTGACATTTGCCCCCACTACCCACCCCAGGTTTCTTTTATGTTCTTATCTTCTCCTTGTCTCTGCCCCTCCACCCCCGCCCCACCATTCATCCCTTGGAAGAGGTCACGGGTTGGGGCGGGGGCCTCCCCGGCCTGCCTGGCTGAGCTTTATCTGTAATCTAATGCTGGAGACAGGGGGTCAGGGCCACTGCTGGAATGAAATAGGAGGCAGTTGGCTCCCAGAAGGGGAGAGGGGGAGCTAGGGGGAGGGCAGCCTGTTGGGATGGAAAGGGAGAGGGTGGTGGGAGGGTGCCGGGGCTGGTGCAGCCTGTCTGCTCTCAGACGACCCCACCCCCAGGCTGCACCCCCAACTCCAGGCCAGGGACCTGTCTGCAGCAAAGACACGGAGCCCTGGGCAAATCATTCAGCCTCTTACCAGCCTCGGTTTCCTCCCATGCACACTGGAGGCAGGGAAGGACTAATAAACCTTTGTATCCCCTAACATTGTAGCACCCCTACATTCCACCACTGACTGATGGCTGCTGAGGACTCCAAAGGGTCGTGTGCTTTCCACCGGGCACTGGCGAAGGTCAAAGATCAAAGTCCCCAACCAAGCTTTCTCTCTGTTCCCAGAAGAGGGTGAATGATCTCTCAAAGTTAGGTGCTTCTCCCCTGGGTCCCTGCACCCCCTTCTTGGGGCAGCCTGCAACACCCCAGAAAAGGTGGCACTTGTGATCTTTTTTGTTTTTTTAGATTTCAGAAGTTGTAGGTTTACAAAACAATCATGCATAAAATACAGGATTCCCATATCCCACCCTGTTATTAACACCTTGCATTGGTGTGGTCCACTTGTTACAATGGATGAAAGCACAATTTTACAATTATAGTATTAACTACAGTCCAGTGGTTTAACTTAGGGTCCACTGTTTGTGTTGTGCAGTTCCATGGATTTTTTACTTGCAACTCTTTTTGAAGGAGTTTTGTAGAAATTGCCAAGGTGAAAGAGGCGGGGAAGGGCATCTTTGGCAGTGGGAACAGCATGTGCAAAGGCACAGAGGCATGAAACAGGATGATCCTTGCAGAGAAAGGTGTGTTAGTTCTGTGGTAGATTCTTGTGGTAAAATATGAGTATGCAGTTGGAGAGGCAAGCCAGGCTGGAGCATGATGAGCTAGGCTGCAATTCTGGATGGTGTTGAATGGTTATCAGCAGATTCACTTCTAGAAAATTCTTTCTGGGGTCTGGGTGGATAGGCAATTAGCAGGAACATGTCCAGCTTGGGGGAGACCAGTTCAGATGCAGATGGCTGTGCCAGGAATCCCAGCTTAGTGATCAGGTGAAAAACTGTCTGAGTTAAGAAATATCCGGTGGTGAGAAGGGTGACAGAGGTGGGAAGTTGAGGGTATCCCCCAGATTTCTGTCTCAGGCAGCTGAGCAGAAGTTGGGGGCATTCAATGAGATGGGGCTGCAATGGGCAGTTTGGAGGAAAAGAAAGTGAGTAGAGCCTGGGCACATGTCAAGGACGTGCAGTGGGAGAGTGTATCAGTCATCTATGGCAGCAGCAATGCTGCGGAACAAACAGCCCCAAAACCTCCATGGACTTTAACGATAAACCTTTACTGAGCTCTTATGCATGGAGTTCAGCTGTCCTGGGCTGGGCCCTGTGATATGGGCCGGGCTCACTCACAAACTTTGGGGTTGGCTGGCTGCTGGCTGATCTAGGATGGTTTCACCTGGCATGATGGGGGAAACTTGGCTTAGTGTCCCCTGCCTCATCCCCCAGCAAGCCAGTCTGAATGTGTCCCTGTGGCCTTGGCAGAGGTGCAAAAGTGAGAGCATGTCTAATCACGGAAGCATTGTTTAAGCCTCTGCTTGCACCATGTTTGCTAATGTCCCATTGACCAAAGCAAGTCATATGGATGAGCCCAGAGACTGAGGGGGAGGAAAAATTGGGGCCAAGGAGGGGTTGGCCAAGTGTGCCACGTGGATGAACCAGGGGTCTGTTGAGCATTCGTCTGGAGCTTTGAGGCTGCGGTAGAAGGCCAGTGTGTGGAAGAAGGCACTGCTGAGCCATCCTCTTTCTCCCTTCTACTTCCCAACCCTCCTCCGCCATCCCAGGGGAGAGGAAACCTCAGACCTCAGAGGGCTCCAGGGCTTGACAGGTACATAGTAGGTGCTCAACAAAATACAGATCCAAGGAACACAGTCAGGCAGACTAGAAGACTAACCCCTTGTGGGCCAGCCAGCAAGCCCTGGCGCCAGTCTGCACCGTGGGTGGGTGCGAGAGTGGCCAACCCCAAGAGACCTCACCCCACTAAAGAGCCCCCCACCCAGGGCCAGCTTTGAACCATTTGCACACCAGAATGGTGTTTGACCTAAAGGAGCTCACTCGTGGTCCCCAGGTTTCCAGGTCCTTTCCAGTACATCTCATGTCTTCCTCCTATCACCACCTGAAAGATGGAGAGCTTGCCCCCCAGTTTGCAGAGTCTGGAGGTTCAGAGTTGCCCAAGACCACACAGCCAGTCAAATGGGAGAGCACGAAGCTCAGGAATGGAGATTCTCAAACCTTAGCTCTTCCTGGCAGCACAGCCCCCAGCCCCACTCTGGGTGGTTTTCTTTCTTTGTTGTGCAGCACAGAATCTGTGTTTCGGTGCTGCGTGTTTAGTCAGGCGGCTTGTAGCGGGGCCCCCCACAGAGCCACCCCACCCTCCTCCTCCAGCTAAGACCCTGTCCCTTGGAGGTTTTTTTTTTTTATTTTTTAAGGCAAGCAACAGCAGGGAAATCCATCTCCTGCTGTTTCTTGTATTTCCTTTCTAGTTTCCTTTGTTCTATATTTAATTTTTTGGTTTTAAACCCAGTTGAAGAGAGATGGGCGAAATCACCGATGGTTATTGATTTATTATTTATGGTGAATCGTATGTCACTCTAATTGCGTTTTCTGTCCTTTTCCTATTCCGCACGGTCGAGGGACAACCCGAAGAAGGGGTCTAGGCTTCGGAGACGCTGGGGGATGTTGCTGTTTATTTCCGCATTGCGACTGTTGGGATAAAACCAGAATTTATTTTTGGGGTGTCTTGGCTCTAGTTTTTCTCCGAAGGGCAGGGCCCTGACTCCTGGGTTGTGGACACAGACTCTGGCATAACCTTTCCTTAGCAACCTTGGGGTGGCCTCAAAGGATGCTGAGGGGGGCTCCCAAGGCCTGTTGCTTGTCCCATCACTGTGCAGCCCCCCACCTCTGGGCTTTCTGGTTTTACTCTGCTCCTTCCTCTTTCACTTCCTGGTGATGCCAAAGCTTGCTCTGAGGACTGGCTTCCTGCCACTCCTCCAGCAATATTCTCTGCAAAGTAGCAATCCACCGTCTGCTGAAATAGTATTGCAAATAATGACAATTAACAGCTAATAAGAGCCAACGTTTTATTTATTGGGAGCTTTGGTGTAGACAACAGCCAAAGACGTTATACGAATCATCTCATTTGGACTTGAGACAGCCCCTGGGGGCGGGTGAAGACCCTGAGTCCTGGCTGGAAGGAACTTGCCCCAGGAAGTGGTGGAGTCGGGACCGGAAGCCAAGGTGGACCCTAAAGGCTGAGCTCTCTTCTGCGAATCTGTCCTGCCTCCGAGGGGCACCCGATCTGCCAGAGGTTCTAGAGGTTGAGGCTGCACGTGCCTGTGACCCTGACACTGTCGCCGAAGGGCCGGGCAGGCACCTTTCCCACCCCCCAGCACCATGGGCTGCGCAGCAGACCCTTTCCAGGGCACCACCACTGCAGCCAAGCTTGGTGAGCCTGCACCTCACTGTGCAACGGGAGCTTCTTGGGTGGAGGATGCTTCTGGAAGCCACATAATTATGTGTAAGTGTGAGCATTTCAGTGTGTGTGTGCTTACGTGCAAACAAAGGTGTCAGTGTGAACACGTGATTGAGAATGGGTGTGCAAATATGGGTGCATGTGTGTGTAAGTTGGTGCAAGTGTGTGGACATGAGCGTGAATGTGGGTGAGCACGTGTGTGACTGTGTGTGGGCTCTGTGCATGCATGTGAGGCTGTGCGAGTGCCAGGATATGCGTGAGAGGGTGTGAATGCTTGGCCGTGAGCACGTGTGTGTGTGTGTGTGTGTCTGAGTGTGTGCACGTGAGTGTGAGCCTGTGTGACCATGTGAGCCTGTATGACTATATGTGGAGTGCTCATGTGTGTTGGAGGTGTCTGAGTGTTCACGCATGTGTGAATACACATGTGGGCGTGTGTTTTGAGGGATTCTGTGTACTCCCAGGCCCTGGTCAATGTGTCTTTCGTTAAAATGTTTTTCTCTCTGGGTCACTTGCTAACAGCCTCCAGGCATCTTGTTTTCTTCCCGTTTCCCCCACCTGAGTAGAATGGCGTGGGTTCAAATCCTTGTTTCATCACTTAATAACCATGTGACCTTGGATGCCACTTCACCTCGCTGAGCCTCAGCTTCCTCAACTGTAAAATGGGTATAATATTCATAGCTTCCTCACGGGGTCTTTGTGAGGTTACATGAGTTATCACTAGGACAGATGGTGAAACTGCATTTGGCAAGCAATGAGGACTCAGTCTTATTGGCTGTTTTCCTGTAGTTATTCATCCCCCATTCCCTGTAGAGACTCAAGGTCAGTGCGCCTCCCCCAAGGTCACTGACCATGTGGATGGAGCGTACAGCCCAGCAGAGCTGAGCTCGTCTCTCGGCTCAACCACCTACAAATCACGTGACCTTGGGCAAGTCCCCTCCCCTCTCTGGGTCTCAGCTTCCTCATCTGCAACACGGGCGTAGCCCCAGTGCCCACCTTGCAAGCAGGTGGGGGAGGTGCCTGGCACACAGCAGGTGCCCTTTCAAAGGCAGTTGCAGCCTCAGTGTAGTTTCTGATGACCCCAAAGGGAACTTTTGATATAAGGATGCAACCCAACCTCCTTGAGCTAGACAGAGCGTCTGCCTGCTTGCTGCCTATATGAGGGTTTATAAAGGCTGCAGCCCTGGCTCCTGGCATAAGGAATGGTGAAGGCTGAGAGGTACAGAATCTCCAAGAGGTCCCTAGACCGACAGGAATCTTTCTGATTTGCCGCCCAGTGTTTCTGCACCCTCAAAGAGCAGAAGGGCCTGCCCAGCCTTGTCTGGGCCAAGGTGAACTTGGAGGAGGGTGTTCCCCAAAGGAAAAGGTGTGATGGTGGAATGATGATGACAAAGCCCCCTGTGTTGACCTTCTCTCTCCACTCTCTCCCTCCCTCTCTCCCTTCCCTTCCTTCCCTCCTTGCAACAACCATTTATGGGGCCCTGGCAGGTACTGGGCTATGTTCTCTCCACTGGGGTCATAGCAGCAAGAAACATGCTCCCAGACTCATGAGGGAGACAGACTCTGATTCAACAACAACATGAAAGATGGCATGATTATAAGTCACGAGCCAAGTTCTGAGGCCGAGTCAATGTGCTGAGGGAAGGAAAACATTTAGCAAAAGGACCAATCCATGCTGGCAGTCAGGGAGGGCTTCCTGGAGGAGGGAACACCTCTGCCAAGATCAAAAGGATGTGTTATCCAGGTAGGAGGGGGTTGGAGGAAGGGCACCCCTGTGCATTGGGAGGGGGATGGGAGGGATGGTGGCACATTCAAGGAATGGAAAGGGGCCAGGGTGGCTGGAACACAGGAATTTGGGGGTGGAGGGAGTGGCGGAAGAGATGGTTAGAGATGCGGTCTGAACCAGACCTCATGGGGCCTTGGAAACCCAGTTAGGATGTCAGAGAAGTAGGTGATCGTAGCTGGAGGTGGTGGCTGCATGGATTTAAATTTTCGGAATCTCAAAGGGCAGGCTGCCAAGCTGGGCCCTCCACAGACTTTTTAAATCTAACTCTCAGGAGAATCTTCAAGAGGATGTGTGGGTATGATGAGTTATGACAGCTGCAAATCCTTTGCCACTCTTCTCTTGAGAGGTGGGATCTGTGTGACTCCTCTTAAATCTGGGCTGGCCTCAGGACTTGCTTGACCAATAAAATATCAGCAAAAGTGATGTTCTAGAATTTTGGATGCTCAGTCCCAAGAAGCCCTGCAGCTGGGGACCTGTGGGCTTCTGAGCTGTAAGGAAGCCCAAGTCATGTAAAGGGTCCCTGGAGACTGAGACACCACGTGCAAGGGGACAGAGACCTGAGGCACTGGGCCTGGGAGGGAAGAAGTGATCAGAGAAGTGGATCCCCCAGCCCCGGCTGCCCCAGCTGATACCTCGTGGAGCAGAGAGGAATTGCCCAGCAGAGCCCTTCCCGCATTTCCGGCCCACAGTTTTGCCAGCAAAATAAAACGGTCTTTTTAAGTCATTCAGCTTTCGGGTGGGTTGCCACAGAGAAAAAGGCAACAGGCAGAGTTATTTACATTTGCCCCAGTCACTCACCTGGAGTCAGAACCCAGGGCGGCGTGGCTGCGAAAGCCGTGTCTCAGTCCCTGCAAATTTATTCATGTTTATTACTGTTGAATAATCAGAAAACCAAGATAAGTAAAAAAAAAAAAAATGGGGCAGGAAGGGGGATCGTCCTTTGGTGACACCCCAACCAGTGTTACTGACTGTGTCGGGGGCCCTCAGGACCAGTGTCTCTTCAGATGCCTTTAACTCCTCTACTTTCAGCTGTCATAGGGTGGGGGGCATAGGTGGGGACAGTGGTCAGAACTGGAATGTACACTCACCAAGCAGCCAAACTTACCCTCCTCAGGCACATCCCAGCCCTGCCAGCTATGTTCTTGTCCATTTGATAGAGGAGGAAACCGCAGTCCAGCAAAGCAAAGTGTCTGGCTGATGGAGACCAACAGGTTGAAGTGCTGGAGTTTGGACCAAACACCCCAAGTCACTGTTTCCAAACCTGTCTTCCTCAGAACACCAGTCCCTAGAGGTTCCATTGGCAAATAAGAAACATCACATGCCTTCCCTCTCTGGATGGTCAATGCCAGTAAAGGCACTGACAAGTCCTGCATGCAACTTAAGTGAATCTGTTTCCTCATTACAAAGGAAGAGGGTTTATAATACATACATACCCTAAAAGGGGTCTGTGAGAATTACAGCAGTGCACATGTATTGGGGGCTTACAGTGGGCTGGGCCTTGTGCTAAGCCCTTTATTTGTGTTTACCTCATTTGAATTAAACTAGACGGGATAATGAACGAGGAACGCCTTCAGTAGCAAAACACAACATGAGTTTTCGTCACTCTGGTGGTCCTTTTCTATGAGCTGGCCCTCCAAGGAAATGGGGTTGAAAAAGAGGGCCAGGCCTCTGAGTATGCACAGGGGACAGAATGAGGGGTTGGAAAGGAGAAGGGGTGGAGAATGACAAAACAAGAGCCACAAGATTTAGCCAATAAGAACACCGTGGGCCACCTTCTCCTCCTCTCTACAATGCAGAAAGTTCCCAGGTGTTTCCTGCCCCAACCTTTTCCTAAATGCATCTCACCAGGAGAAACTGGGAAGAGAACTTCCCCAAAGTCTATGAGGTGTCTTTGGTTGTAAAACAGAAAACCCAACTCAAGGTGTGTTCCCCAAAAGGGTATTCATTGGCTTCCATAACTGAGAGGAGTGCAGGTAGAATGGGCTTCAGGTACAGTTTGATACAGAGGTTTGCTTCACTATGGTGGGCGTGGCCTCAGCTGGCTTCATATCCTCAACCTGTACCTGCCAAGAGGCAACAGATGGTAACCCTTACTTGCAAAAGAAAGATCTTCCCCCAAAAGCCTCGGCACAATCTCCTTTTGGTCATGGGTCTGATTGGATCCCATGACTTTCTCGATATCGATCTCTGTATCCAGGAGAGTGAGACAGGCTGATAGATTTAATCCAATGTGGTCTCACCCTTTGATTGGCAGGTGGGGTCAATCCCACCTAAACCACCCAGCTGAGAAGGGAGGTTAGGGAGGGTGGGAGATGGAGAAGTGTTTTCCCAAAGGAAAAATCTGGGCACTGTTGATGGGAGAAGGAGGTAGAGATGGAGAAAGCAATCAGCAAAGAGCCACTGATGTTTGACATTCAGCTCCATTCTGGAGGTCAAAGACTCGGTTGTGCCCAATTCTTTCCCTGGCATTCAGGACTCCCATGGTACAGCCCCTTAATCCTTCCAACCATTATCTTTCCATCGTCTCCCTCTATTACATGCCTCCCAAACAGGCTGATTTGCCTTTCTCAGGGGACACCTTTATCTTCCTACCTACATACATATATTGCTGCGGTTGCTTTAGCTTTTTCCATGATTTCCTCCTTCCCAGATGCTTTGCATTCCTTAAGTTCCTCCCAGGAGGAGCTTGGGGAGAGATGGTCTCTCTGGAGGCTCAAGAACTCTTAAAACACAATCTTTGTGCCCAAGAGTGGCCCTCCCGAGGGTGGGAGCTTGTCTATGTAACTCCCTGCTGCACAGAGCCCAGTGACAAAACCCCTTTTTTCCCTTCTGCACTGTCAGCTTCGTGAAGTCAGAGACTATTTGGTAAAGGAAAGAGCATGGGCTTGGGAGCCAACAGACAGGGCTGAACCCTGGCGCCTCCATCTATAAGCTGCAGGACCCTGAGCAAATACCCTCTCCAAATCTCTCCTTGTGTACCTGCAAAGTGGTGCTAATTACACCTCCCCGGAAGCCTGTATACCTGGCCCAGGCTGGCACATCATTGTTGCTCAATGGCAAGAACCCGTGGGCAAAGAGTGTCTGGCGAGGAGCAATGAAAGAAGTTTGTCTCTTAGCAATGACAAAGTGATGGGATTTGTTTGCATGCGTGCTGAAGAAAGCAGTGCTGAATACGGTGATTACAGGCAGCCAATCAATTAGCCTGTGTTCAGGAATCTGATCGTAGCAGTCAATCGGTGATTGCCAATCTGCATATTTATTCAGTCTCATTAATTATGCATCATGCAGCATTAAAGCCAGTAATATGCATGTGTGTATGCTGTGGAAGAAGGCTGAGAGTCTCGCTGGAGGAGGATGCCAAAGGAAGCTACTGGAATAGAATGGGTGTGTATTGGGGAGGGGAGTGAGCACACCTCACATAGCAGCAGCCAATGGGTCTTGGGCCAGGATGAGTCCTGCCTTTGCATGGACTCTTTGTTTAAATCTAGGGTTACAAACCGGTGGATGGTAGGTCTGACTCAGCCTGCAGATGTGTTTAGTTTAATCTGAACAATGATTTAAAAAAAAAATGGCTGGGCACACTACAGTTTGCCACAAGCCACCACCACTCCTTATTGCCTCACACCCTGATCACTCCCCCCCCTAAATTTCCCACCTGACTCTGTGAGCATTTGAACTGGCAACCCATAGATGAATGTTTCCTCAACATTTTTTTTCTTCCATCATTGCTGCCCCTAAGACACTTTTAGACATTTTCCCCCACTCACTATCCCCTCCATGAAATTTCAATACCACAGATATACTGGACATCTGTTTAAGGACATCTGGATGTGTATCTGTAAGATTTGTTTGCCCCCAAAGAGGTAATTTCACCCCCTTTTGAGCACGTATGCCCTAGATTGTAAGGTCTCTGACTTGGGTGTCTCGGGGGTTCCCGTGGTGAAATAGGGATAGTGAGGGGTGGCGATGAAGGGGTCATTCCTAGTCCCTGGATGAACTCTCCCTGTTGTCCCCATGGTCTCCCCACCACCCCGAAACTAGCTATATGCTCTCAGCTTCCAAAGTCTTGGTCACACTGTTCCTCCACCAGGAGAGCCCAAATCTTCCAAAACCTTTCTGCACTATTAAAAGAAAACATACCCAGGTGTTGGAGTGTCAGAAGGGGAAACTTTTCAGGGAGTCACAATTTCTAAACTTGCATTTGGCAGATGAGCAAACAGAAGCCCAGAGATGGCAATGGACTTGCCCAGGCCCACTCAGCAAGTCAGGAAGAGGGAAGAACTGTGGCCAGAATTTAAGGCCAATATTTTCTACCTACCACACTTACTCCTTCATTCACTTTTGCATCATCTGGGCCTGGCACAGAGGCAGTGCTTATGGAGAGTCACAATGTAAGGCAACACATTAAAGCATTAAAGGCTCTGACAAGTCCTGCAGGAATACAGGTCATTTTAGTTGTGCGTTTTGTGTTTAATCACAGAACTCTTTTGTTATTCTAGAATCTACTATGTGCAAATGTATCATGCACCATAAGACAATACTATCTACCCTCTTCAAATATCCCCAAACTGGAAATGACCCAAGGTCCATCAGTAATACAATAAATAGAAACTCTGGTATATCCACACAGTGGAATACTATACAGGAGTGAAAATGAACTAACTACAGGTACTCACAACAGTGCAAATGAATCTCACCAAATGAGATTCACAGGAAGAAGCCAGACACAAAATAATAATGCCATGATAAATATCATTACTTTTCCATTTATAAAACATACAGAAATAGACAAAACCATGTTGTTTTCAGGTCTCAAGAAAGACCAAGGAAAGGTTTATCACCAAAGTCAGGATAAAAATTAACTCTAGTGGGCAAGGAGGGGTGGGATTGAGTTGGGGCAAGCAGATTTTTCTGCGGTCCTGTTTCTTGACCTGGCTGGCAGTTACTTGGGCATTTGTTAGCTAATTGGTCATTATATTTTTGACATGTTCTGTATGTTATATTTTTCAATGGAGAAAAAACTAACATGCTGGCTTTGGCTTGGCTCAGAGAATGGGCTTATGAGGGGCAGGGAGGAGGTTGGAGGGCAGGAGGAGGTGGCTGTAGATGTCCAGGCATGAGTGACGGTGGCCTGGCTTGGGGAGGTGACAACCGAGAGAGATGGAGAGAAGTGGAGGGATTTGCAAGGGACTTAGCAGGTAATTTGGCAATGCCCAGTGTGCTCAGCCACGTATTTGGGCTCCTGGTTTTCAACCCCCACCCAGCCACCCACCAGACGCCCCATCCAGGACCTCTTTCCCCTAGTCCCCAGCCACAAGAACGGGGCGGCCGACCAGACCTCATTGCGGGTACCCGGCAGGGGAGAGGATGTGGAGAACATCAGAGAAACCCATGGCAAGGCAGCCAAGAAAGAGATGGGGGAATCGAGTGCCAAGATGGAGTGGTGAGGGGGCAGGCCCTCAAACCGGTCAGCTTGGGGGCCATGGGTTCCTGTATGTCATTAGCCCTTTCTTGTGACTGTTGTCTCGGCCAGCATGCACAGGTGGCCGGGGTGACCTGTGCAGTGTGGTCAGCATGGGGACAGCCACCAGTGGAGGAAGCAAACCTCACCCCCGGGAAGCCTTCTCCCCAACCCTTTTCTCCCTGCGCCCCATTCTCTCTCCCACCCTCCAGGAGGTGTCTGCTGTGTTTTCCATCCGGCCAGCCATGCCCAGCCATGCTCAGGAACACAGGCCCCTTCAGAAGTGCCCCCCGAGTCCGCCGAGCCGTCGGAGCCCCCCGACAAACTCCGGAGGGAAGCAGGCGTCTTAGGCCCAGCTGTGTAAATGTTTTTGGTTTTCCTGCTGAGGTCGGGGGTTGACTCTGAGCCAAGACAAGCCTTGCTCGAGTTTTCTTTGGCAAGGCGGCCCAGCTCAGGAATGTCAGGCAAACTTTCCAAATGGGGTGGTTTGTCGGCGGGACCTCGGGCTGAAAGCTGAGCCATGGGTACACTCTGCCATCATCTAATTACCCCGGCCTCAATTACAGTCAAGAAGCTGCAGCCAGCCCTAGCCCTGTTCAGATGGGAGCCATTTTCTCTGCTCACCCTCCTCCTTCCTGGAAGGCTGGGGCCATTCTGGGGGCTCCCTGCAGGCTCCTCCAGTGGGCATGTGTAGAAGCTGGCTTTTCAGCCTCTACGGGGATGCAGAACTTTGGGGGAGAAGGGGTGTGAGGAATCCATTCTGAGTGCAAGCTGAGAGGTTGGGAAAAGAGCCCCTGTAACCACTGCAAAGTGGGGGTTTTGTTCTTTCTGAACACCATTCAGCTAGCTGCCTCTTGGAGCTTGCTTCGTGGAACTCACACAAGAGCAGACCTAGAGCAGGGCTTCCCAATGCAAAATCCTCCAGGGGCAGGCCAAGCAGCTGGGATTGAGGCACTGAAGAGGGGTGGGGACCAGGGCAGACTGGGTCCCCCAGGCCCCATCTAAAGAGGCAGAGGCTTCTCGGCTGCAGCCCATTGCAGCTGTGGATGACTATGATTCTGACGTGGCCCAAACTTCTGAAATTCCAAGACAGCCTGAAAGGCTGTATTTTGTGTGAAATCTTCCAATCTTTAAATGTTGGCAATGAATTCAATTAAAAAAAAATTGGCGAAGTGCTGAATTAGCCAAACAAAACCCATCTGGGAGATGGATGAGGCCACCAGACAACAAATGTGTGACCTCTGGTCTCTAACTTCCCGACACGTGATTGCAACTGAGTGGACGGATGGAAACAACGACATCATCCCCAACAATAGCAATAACGAAAACCATTTGTCAGCGCTCTGGGCGGATGTTGGGCCAGGTGTCCTGCTGAGCCTCACGTAATTCTCACACCAACCTGAGGGGTCGATGGCATCACACCCATTCTACAGATGGGGAAACTGAAGTCTCAGAGAAGGTGAGTGACTTGCTCAAGGTCACACAGTTAACATGGGGCAGAGCTGGGATTCAAACCCAGGTCTGCCCAACTCTCAGTGCCGAACTGCAGGCAAAAGACTTGATATTTTATTTTTAATCCATTCATTCATTCATTCATTCATATATTCAACAAACATTTATTTGTGCTCTTACTATGTGCCGGGCACTGTGCAAAGCACTTTGCAGGATTAAATGAGGGAATATATATAAAGTGCATATGATAAGTGTTAGCTACCTTTACTATTTCTATTTTTATTTCTATTACTATTGTTATTACTAAGACTGTGGTTAGCACTCATGTATCCACAATGGGGTGTGTCCCGCACAAGCTCAGAGAAGGAGGAGGCTGTGAAAACAGGAGCCCATTCTCAGGGGTCTTAGTAGATGCTTTCCCAACCCCTCTTTGTGACCCTAAGATTGACCCTTCTGTCCCTCTTCTGCACCCCCAATCAGAGTCACCAGGCAAAAAGCTCAGCTCGAGGGGGCAAAGCTCTAGGAGGAAGCCTCGATCATCTGAATCCCCTCCAGGGCACGCTGATGCCTTGGAAGGTGCTAGCTGGGATGTGGGGTGGCTGGGCTTGGGGAGAAGCCAGCCAGCCCCACAGTATTGGGGAGGTGCAGTCAGCGTGTGAGGGAGGCCCCAGCTGAGGCGCCAAGCTCTTCTCTGTGGGGTCAAGAGAATCTGGATGAAGGTCCCCAGAGTAAACTGATGTTTACAGTTTCCAAAGCACTTTACAGTTTGCACAACACTTTACAGTTGGTAAAGTCAAGGCTCTTCTGCTCACAATCATTCGCTGGCTCCTCATGGCCTTGAAAAAGAGCCGAAGTGACCCTTAAATGAGCGTTTGAATGAGCGAGTGACAGTGAGTGAGGGGATGAAGACGTGTATGAGGGGACACCTCAGGCCTGGCTCGTCCCTTCCGGCCCACCTGACGTTGGCTTCATCCCTGCCTGGAAGGCCGTGTGGTTGGAGCTGGGCAGGGAGAATCCAGACCTTGAGTTGTTGGTGGGGAGCCAAGGAGAGAGGCCAAGTAGGAAGGCAAGGAAACATGAGCACCGACTTCTTAGTTCATTTCGAGTAAGCTGCCTTAGGCCTGGAGTTAAGGGTGATGTCAAAAACTGAGAAGCACAATAACGCACATTTATTGAGCACTTACTGTATACCGGACACAGTGCTCAGCCTTGCACGTGGAATGTCATTGGAGCCTCACACTTGCCCTATTATTCCCATTCCACAGAAGGGGAAACTGAGGCCCAGAGAGACAAGGTCACCGAGCAGATGAGGGGCTGAGCCAGAGCTTCATCCCAGCTGAAGTCCCCATTTGCCCCCCATTCTCGGCCCAGTGGACTTTACTGTCATCTCCACTTCCCAGAGAAGCCTTTCCACAGGAATGCAGCTGTGTGGAGTGGGCCCCAGAACTCAGGCCAGGCGCCCCAATGCCCGCCCCTCCCCCGGCACTGCTGGCCACAGGCCCCCACCTCACTCAGCACGGGCTCACCCCATGGTCCCCTCCTGTCCCACCACATGTGGCTAAAGGCTGGTCAGACACAACCCCCCACCCAGGACATACTTCTTGGGGCTTCCGGAAGCCCCCAAGCCAAGGGCCAGCAGAGGCCAGAGTGCAGCCCCTCCCCAGGGGTCTTCCCGGAGCCCAGAGAATCGCCAGAGGAGGGTGATTGGAAATCGGAACACACCATCTTCCCTGTACATAACGAGCAGGGAGTGAGCTGATAGATATGCTAATTTCATTATTCATGTACATAATTACAATCTAGAAGTTGGCAGCTTTTTAGGCAATGACAGGAGGGAAGGGGAAATTTACCTAACTTTTGTAATATATGTGTGGTATTATTTAACTCTTAAATTAAAATCAGGGACCTTAATTCGTTCTATGAGACCTGCAAATGTGAGGCATCGAAATTCACATCTCAGATGAGTCTTCCTTTCTTCCTTCCTTCCCTCTTCCCTCCCTCCCTCCTTCCTTCTTTCCTTCCTTCTCTATTTCCTCCCCTCCATCTCTCCATCCTTCCTTCCTTCTTCCCTCCTTCCCTCCCTCCTTCTCTCTCTCTTCTTCCTTCTTCCCCTCTCTCCACAAATATCTCCCTGGTGCTAGGCCTCCCCCCAGTTTGGAGGTTGCTATGGCGATGGAAACCCAGCCCCTGCCCTCAGGACCTTGCCGTCCTCTTGTCATTGATGAGGCAGTGCAAAAGGACCAAGCTGCAGGACAAGTACGAGCAGGCAGCCATGGGGCACAGAGGGAGCTGCCTACTTCACCCTTGGTGAGGGGAGGGAGTCTGAGAGGGCTTCCTGGAGGAGGCAGCATCTGCCCCAGTCTTGAAAGATGATTGTTCGGAGTCACCCATGCTAAGAAGAGAGGAAAGGCATTCAAGGGAAGTGAGGGGGAAGCTTGGGCAAAGGCTAAGAGATGGGACTGTGTGGCATCGCTGAGGATACCGAGCTGGAAAGATGGCAGAGGAGGGCTGGAGTTTGGGGAACAGGCCTCTCGAGACCCAAATCTTAGAACTGGGAAGCCCAGTGTGCTGACCAATGTGTCTGGGGCACACACAACCAGCCCCTTTGGGACCCCTCTGGTAAAGCCGGGGAAAGGGGCAATAAGAGGAGGGCCTGGCACCCACCTGCCCCTGTCTGGACATCTAGCAGTGGGTGAAGTGGGACTCAGGCTGGCAAGCCCCTCGTGGTGGGTGAGTTTTGAGTCCAGCCCTCTGAACTGGGAGGGGGCATGGGCCTAGAGCGGGGTCCCCTTCAGACCCCAGAAGCCTGTTCACAAAGCGAGCTCTGGGCCTCCTCTCAGCTGGACGTGAGGGCTTTGCAAAGGGGCCAGGTTGTGGTCAGTGTGTGTGTCTGTGTGTGTGAAACTCTTGATTAGGGCTGGCCGTGGCCTGCCCCCAACCCTTCCTTGCTCTTCCTGCCGCTCCCCCCGACTTGGCAGAGAGGAAACAGCTGCACAAATACAAACACAGGCCGGGGCGGGGGGCGGCCCAGGCAAGAGGGGCTCCAGCAGCCCCATGCCCCACGTTTCCGCCCTGCAGATCCTTTCCTGGGAGAGCATGTGTGTGCGATGATTGTGAGAGGGCTGTGTCGGTGAGCGGAGGGTGGGGAAGTTACTGCATGAGTGTGAATGTGTACGGCTGTGTGGGCGTGCGTATCATACGCTGGGTACAGGGCTGTGGGGGGCATGAGTGTGCAAACGTGAATGACTGGGAGTGTGTGTGTCTGTAGGTGTACACATCAAGTATGTTCATGTGTATGCATTGCACAGGTGCATCTGATTGTGTGGATGCATGTGTACACGTGTATAGGAGAGGGTGTGCATGCACAGGTGTGGGTATATTGGCATGTGTGTAGAAGGAAAGGTGTGCGTGGCTGATTGTGTTATCCTGTGTGTACCTATACATTGTGTTGTGTATGGATGCCTGCAAGTGTGATTGCATTGGAGTGTGCATATATGTATACAGAGTGGTGTGTGTGCACTATGGTTGCATTTGCATGTGTATATGTTATGATGTGTGCATGTTATAATGTGTGCCACGTATGTGTATAAAGGGTGTGTGTGTGCACCTGTGTGATTGTGTTGGCCCAGGTGTGTACAAAAGGTATGGGCATGTGTGTGCAATTGTATTTTCCATTTTTGTGTGTAAGGTATGGGTGTGTGTATATGTGATTGTGTTGGCCTGGGTCTGTGTATGATTAAACTTACAATGCATGCAATTGCACACTGTACATACAATACGTGACCGTGTCTCTGTGTGTTGTATAAGGGATGTTGGGGGTGGCGTGTGCTGGTGGGGAAGGGTCTGTGTGTCATGATCAGGGCTCAGCCCACCCAAGCCCCGAGTGACAGCCACGTGGACACTCCACCACCCCAGGTGCCCCCTGCCCGCCCGCCACCTCTCCCACAGCGCTGTCCCTTTCTGCCCTCGCGCTAGTCCTGGGAGGCTGTGCTCGGAGGAGAGAATGGTGTGTTTTCCAGTCCATCCTTCTGTAATTGTTTCCATGCATTTCCCCTGATCTGTAGTTTGCAATCCACCCCTCCCCCACCCCCACCTCCCCACCGCCCACCCCTGAGCAGGGCCATGTGCCACCTGCTCCGATGTCAGGATGGGGTCCCGGATCTGACTTCCTAATCCCGGCCCTGCTTCACCCCTGCACCACCTCACAGACCTGCCTCCCGCTACCCTTCCAGCCACCCTGTCTCAACCAAACCTCCTTCATAAAGGATAGAGCAAAAAAATGAGCATGCAGGCTCACGGGGATTCAGGATGAGTTTGCATTTCTCTGGGTTAAGATGGAGATGGAGGGAAATTTGTATGACTCCGTTTCCCCATCTCTCTGGATCCTTCGTAGAGCCAGTAATGTATTCCCCCTGCTTGCTAACACACTTTTAAAAATGTTATAGACTGTAAATTACTTTTCTTTTTATACTTCTTAAAATAAGCGTTTCCTCTTGCAGATGGCAAGATGACACTGGAGTTACGGGCTTGGTTTTATTACTGTCTGGATGAGATGGACTGGAGAGAGCTCATACAGCTTTTATAGGAACTATTTTATTTATAAGAATTTTCCTAATGTCAGATGGATGTGATATGCCTGGCTTCCCTCTGCCCAGTCTCAGGAGAAAAGAGAGGGATTTAACATGGCCTGGGTCTGGCTCTGATTTCCTTTCCCTGGAACTTCCAGAGTTGCGCATTAGCAGCCCTTACACAATTGTTTTCCAGTTTCTACTTGCATGCTCCTGGTGATGGGGAACTCACTTTCTATCAAGATGGCCAGTGTTGTGGGAAAACTACAACTCCTTTCCACACAGGCACCCGCACACTGGAACTAGAGAGGAAATTTCCTTGGGAGTCTCCCAGGAACTTAGAGTCAGATACCCTTGTTCTGGATCTTTTCTCTACATGAAACAGTGCCTTCATTGTTTACATATTTCTCTATCACTTGATCATCTCACCCATCCTTCAAATTTATTCAGAATCCTTTTCTCCAAGGTCAGATGGACAATTAGAAGCTTCTTCTAAGTACAGAGACTAGCATGTCCCCTCCCCTGGGAAATCCCAATCCTGATGATATTTGAAAGATTTCATGCTCAAATGAATTTTGGAAATGTTGGGTTAAGGAAATATAAGCATATTCCTTTGCTTGCAGGACTTATCAGAGCCTTTAAATGATAATGGACACTGTGACTCTCCAAATGAGGTCCAGTAGGCAGCATTTTCCAAACTCAGGTGACTGTGGCAGCCTGGGTTTTCAAAGGGCATCCCAGGGAACTTGTGTTTCCAAAACACAGATTGGAAATGCTATTTTGGCTCCTCTTAAGGATCTGGATCAGAGGTGGTAAATGATAAACAAAAGGATAGTTTCCAATAGGTCACTGGAAACCAGCGTGTTGATTCTGCCCCAGCAATTCCTGCAGGTGGCTTGTTTATTGTGCATGCTTATGGAAGGCCATTCTCAGCATGGCGCCATGCACACGGACACCTGGGCCTCAGTTTCCCCATATGCACACTGAACAAGGTGCATACAATAGTCTTTGAGGTTGCAGCCCTGACCATTTAGGAAGTGGAGGTTTGGGGCATGTGGGTTAGGGCTCCTGCGAAAGCTGTGTTAGTAAAGGAATGGTTCAAATAAAAATAAAAATAAAACAACAGAGAAAAAAAAGAAAAAAGGAAAGAAAAGGAATGGTTCAGCCACTTTAGGAACAGGAGGGCCTGGGTTCTAATCGCAGCTCTGACACATATTACCTGCGTGACCCTGGCAATGAAGTCACCTCTCTGACCAGATTCCTGTCTGTAATCTGAGATCCATCTCAGTGACTCCCTCGTGGGGAGGCTGGAGTGCAGAGCCTGGCACAGAGGAAATGCTCGTGGCTCATTTACACGCTCCGGCACCTCTCTCCTCCTGAGCTTCCTTCTCCAGCCCAGCTGAACTTCCCGCACGGCCTCATATGGGTAGAATTTGCCCCTGCCTCAGGGCCTTTGCACACACTGCCCTCTTCCTAAAAAACACTTCCCAGCTATATCCCCTTGGTGCATGGCAGGTGCTCAACAAACGAGGACTTAGCCATTGTGAAATGAAGACCCTTGAATGGCTTCCCCTCCCTGAGGCCACTCAGCTCCTGCCCACCGTCTAGCAAGACCCTAAATCTGTCCTTTCCCTACCGTGGGTGTGTGTGGGGGTAGCAGGTGGTTCCTTACACACACACACACACACACACACACACGCGATTCCCCATTAGAGCAGCTTCCAGCAGCCCCTGGGGAGTGAAGGATGTCAGCTTGGACTAGGGGCCGGGATGGGGGTTACAAGACACACACCCCGGCTGCCCCGCTGGGCCCACGGCCCCTGGTGGAAGCAGCTCTGCAAAGTGTGGGTGATGTGATCTGGGCAGGCCCATGCCCCTGTCCCAGGTTACCCACGCTGGCCATGACATAACCTACCTTTAATGACTGGCCACAGGCTTATTTCCCTAAAAGCGATGTTTCCTCTAATTATCTCCAACGGGATGCAATACAATTCCCTTATTCTCCTTTTTTAGCTATTGGAGCAAATGCGAGCATCACGACTGAGATGATTGAGTCTTGTCTAAACCAACAGGCTGGAAGGAGCCCATCTGGTCTCTCCTGGGCTCAGTAGGCCTCCAAGGGGTTCCGAGAGGTGAGGGCAGCTGGGGGTATCTGCTGAGTACCGGTGGTGCCTGCGTCACACCCCAAACCTCGCCTGCCTCGGTTTACCATGGGTCTCATACTCTACCATGGGTTGCATCTCTGGGTTGAGAAGCCCTGGGATAGAGAGCGCAGGCTCCGGAGCCTGGGATGGGCAGGGTTCAAACCCCAGCTGGGCCAACTTTGAGCTGGGCAAGTTGCTGACCCTCTGCTCTGTGCCTTGGTTTCCTCAAATGTAAAATCCTATGGGGCTGTTGTATGTAAGGCAGAGAGCTGGGCAAATGTGGCCACTAGTGCTGTCAAAAGCCTCGTGGGGAGGGAGATTTAATGGAGAATCAGCGTGGACTCTGTCGACTTTGGGAATTACATTTTCAAGTTAATCTCTTACCCTTAGGACTGATACTCTTGGAAATGGGAAAATCTAATCATGGCTGCTCAGAAACATATGGTATTCAAGTGGCAGAATTTCCGACTGGGAGCAATAATGCAGCAGTAGTCTCCGAAATCATTTGGTCCAATCCCTTTGGTTTTCAAATGGGGGAAACTGAGGCCCAGGGGCCACTGGGAGAGGCAGTGGTAAACTCAGTGGAAACCTGAGGTTTAAAGTAAATTGTCCTAATAAAGAAGGCACATGCACTGAGCCTCTGTAAAGGGCCACACACACTATTTGCACCCTCGCCACAGCCCTGAGAAGTGGATATCATTGCTGTCCCATTGTTCAGATGAGGAAACTGAGTCTCAGAGGTGCCAAGGGGGCCACAGGAGCTGCAAATGAGGCCATGGAACTTGAACCCAGGTGTGTCCCAGCCCAGAACAAGCATTCATAGACACTGGCTCTCTCATGGGAGCCGAGGGGCCTGGGATGACATCGGGACCCCTTTTGCAATTCAACATGAGGCATTTTGTTCTTTCGGTTTAACATATTGGGGATCCAAATGTGGAGTCAATCTTTCTGGATGGAAATTTCATCCTTGAGCAAACCAATTGTCCCCTCCAAGAATCTTGGTCCCCAAGGTCCTGGATGGCCTTTCCTGACAAGCAGGAAACCAGGAGTTCCAGGTCCTCAATTCTGCCTGGGGCTGGACCTGTGGGGGTTTCCCGAGCCCTAGGCTGCGTCCTCCCCACCTGCGCCACCTACCCCAGACACTCCAGGACAGCTGTCATCTTGGCAAAGGGCGAGGCTTCTTCCCCTTGTCTGCTCTGCAGTGAAGGGGTCCCCCATTTCCCACTGAACTCTCTGTCCTCCGACACACACAGCCCAGTAGCATGGTTACTGCCCCAGTGCAACCCTGTAAGGACAATGGATGTCACCTCTGCCTTAGGCCTTGAGCAGGATGCTGGGTGTGTGTCAGGAAAGGGGGCCCAGTCCCCCAAAGAGAGAGCTGGTGTAAGAGAATGAAATGCTCTCCATTTTCCAAAATACCCCAGGAGTCAGATGGGGGTGCCCACCATGGCCCCTCTAGCTCTTCCATCCACAACTTCCTTCCCATCTCCCAGTCCCTGATGGCTGCGTGGGGGGCACACCCACCTCTCTGCAAATCCCAGCCAGGCTGAGCAGTGCCCTGGCAGATAAACGTTTCCCTCTAATGATTAAACAACTATTGGTTTGCAGAGCAGGAGAGCCCCTGCCTTGACATGAGGGCAGAACTTTCTGGAAGGAAAGCACCCTATTCCCAGCTGGTCTGAGAACTGAGCATGTTCTCAGCTTCAGCCCCTGCAGATGTGCAAGATACACCCCTCAAAAGGAGAAAGTGGTGCATGTGTGCCAGGCTTTGAGGATGGTACAGTGAAGTTGGTCAAAGAGCACTGGACCGAGAGTCCTGAGTCCCAAGAATAAAAGTAATAGCAATAATAATGATAAAATGCCTGCCTGCTACTGAGCCTTCACTCTGCGCTAGGCTCAGTGGAAGCAGCTGATGCTCACAGCCCTTTGAAGAATAAATTGTTCTACTACTTCCATTTTGCCAATGGAGAAATTAAGAAGGGATGTCAAGCCCCACCCCTACCTCCGTGTAGGTGTCGGAGCCAGGTGGGGCCCAGCCCGACCGGATCAAGCTCATGGTTTTCACTCTGAGGCTGTTCCCATTTCAGTCTATCCCAGGTTTCGGCAACAAATTCCTGGGTTACCCAGACAATCTACTTGCCTTCTCCATCCCCCCACTGAAAACTAACAAGGTTACTGGCAGATGGCCTCTATCTACTCCAGGGCATGAGTGTGCAAGGGGCATGTGTGCTTTTCTGTGTGTGAATGCTTATCTCTGTTGTGCAAGCAGAGTTCATGAATGAATGAACCTCCGTGTGCATGTGGGGTTCGCATGTGTGCCTGGGAGTCTTGCCGGGTAGCTAGAGCTGTAGCCCCCAGAGGGCTGGGAAAGCTGTTGAATGGTCTCGAGTCTCATCATGCCCCTGGTTCGCAGTGGGTCAGCACAGAGCGTTTGTTGAATGACCGAGTGAAAGTCTATGCAGGCCTGGGTGTGTGTGCGTGTGCCCACGGGTACGTGCAGGCTGACGGGGGGCCCACACGCTTGCAGCCTGGACACACGCATGGGCCAGGCCTGCCTGCACGCCGGCGAACACACCTTCTCACATGCATTTGCACCTGCTGTGCATATAAAGCCCTCCCATGGGGCCAAGGGGAGTATGCCCTGCTTAGGCCTGAGCTGGGTGAGTATCTCTCATGGGGCCAATGGAACATGTTCAGGGGAGAGGCTGGGGATCTGGGGTCACACCGATATGACCTGAACACCCAGCTTTGTGACTGTGATGCTGTTGCTTCCCTTTTCGTGCTTCTCCGGTTCCAATGTCTGGCACACAGGATGTGGCTCAATAAATAGATTTCAGAAAAAGGGCCCATGCACCACTGAGTTTGGGGTCTGGCATGTCTCACCTACAAGGCCCCCAATGACTCCAGTTCTGCCCAATTCATTCTTCCATCCATCCATCCATCCATCCATCCATCCATTCATTCATTCATTCAAGAAACCTTAATTGGGAATCTATATGTAGCCAGCACTACCAGGTGCTGGGTGGGTGTGGATGCTGGGGACAAGGTCTTATGGAGGAAACAGGTACAAATGAAGTTATTGTATCACTAATAATTCCAGCTATCCAAAGAGGGGACTCATAGGAGCTAAGAGCTTATAATTGAGGGTTCAGAGGGGACAGGGAAAGCTTCCCTGGGGAAGTAGAACTCAGTCTGGGCTCTGACGGATGAATCAGATGTAAGTAAGTAAAGAGAGGAGGGAAAAGCATTGCAGCCAGAGGGAAGGGCCTGTGCAAAAGCCCTGTGGTAGTGAGGCTCCTGGAGAGGGTGAGCCCTGAGAGGAAGAAGGCCCTGTAGCTGGAGGGCCAGGAGGGAAGGGGCAGCATGGGGGCTTATTCCAAGATCCCAGAAGCCAGGGAGAGTTAAAAGAAAGAAGTGATGGGCTCAGATCTGGGCTTTTGAAAGCTCCCTCCGGCTACCCCAAACCGGGGATACATACAGCTGACCAGCTCCTGTCAGCCAGCCCTGCCCAGGACACCCTTCTCCCTTCTCCCCCTCACCCGGGGCTGCCGCCTGCACAGCTCCCCTCACCCCAAGCTGTTGGGCTCATTTACATGATCCCAGCTTAATTCTTCCAGGGTATGCAAATATATGCAAACCACAATCCAGGAGAGGCAAAAATAGCAGGGCGCATTAGCATCCCCCACAGGAATATTGTTTTATGCAAACGACATGCTAGGGGCCTGCTGAGTGGGCGGAAATGGAAGATGCCTGCCTGGGGGGCCTTTGCCCTCTGGGGCCTGGCCAAGCCCCTGCCGGGAAGGGGAGGGGGCGTGGCTCCCGGGTGAGGGGGTGTGGCCGCTGGTGGCCCAGGTAGGGTGCGCAGGTAGAAGGACCCTGACCTCTGACCCTGCCGCCACCTGCCCTGCCCTCTGCCCCCTGACCTTCTCTGCCTTCCTCCTTTCCTCTCTGACTCCTCCTTGTCCCCACCATGCTCCCCACATACTCACCTTCCTCTTCACTTCTCTCCATCTTTTTTTCTCCTCTCAGCTCCTTCCTGCCCCTTCTTTCTCTGTTGTTTCTCCTCCTGGGCCTGACCTCCGCTCTTCTCTCTGAGGCCCGGTTCTGCTGTTCCCTGCCTCGGGTTTCGTCTCCATCTCCGCCCTGGGTTTCCCTGTCTCTTTGTCTCTCCCTGTCTCTGTGGTTCTCTGACTCTCCTTGTTTCTGTCTGTCTCAGTCTACCTGCTTCACTTCCCATCACCCTCAAGCCCCAAATCCCTCCCACCTCTCTCCTTGCCCTTCTCTTTTTGGTTTCTGTGTCTGTTGGTCTTTCCTGGTTTTGTTTTAATTTTTCTGTCTCTCTCCATTTCTGTATCTACGCTCTCTGTCTCTTTTAATATCTCTCTCTTGCTTTTATTTCTGCAGTCCCCAACCCCAAGCCCCACTTCTTGCCTCACCCTTGCATACACCCCCCTCCCCCCCACTTCCCAGGCGTCCTGGAGACATCCTGGCTACACAGCAGCACCCTTTTGCCTGATCCTCAACGCTGGATCCGGGGCTACTTACTGGGCCATGTGGGGACACTTAGGGACTGCTCCACACCCCCAAGTGCTAGTGGGCCCCAGGATTTCTGGCTGCAGCCCGCAGTGAGGGACCTGTTGCAGACAGGCTGCTGGAAGCCTGGGTCAGGCTGGGGCATGCGGGACAGAGAGCAGGGGCCTGCTGTCCTCCGGGCAGGCCTGTGTCCTGAGCGCAGATACCCCCTGGCTGTGTGACCTTTGTAAAGTGGCTCCTGCTTCCCAAGCCTCAGTTTCCAGCTCTGTAAGATGGGTTGAGACTGCTGTCCAAATCCTGGAGTCATGTCACTGATGTGATGTGCAGGCATTGCTTGCAGGCACTGTGCTCAGGAAATATTATCTGCTGCTGTTGTCACGATCATTCCTGAATTTCCATTTATGGCCTCTGTGCCTCAGTTTCCTCATCTGGAAAATGGGTAGGAAATGTCTCATGTCATTGGGTGGTTGTGAGGACTGGGTGAGATAGTTGCAAATCACAGGGCTTGGTACGTAGCAGGTGTTCAATAAACAGCCACTTTTCCCCTTCCATCTCAGACGAGCTGTGTGACTTTGGCTGGGTGGCCCAGCCCTCTCTGGGTGTCAGGTTTCTCATCTGGAAAGTCAGTGGTTTGGGATGAGGCCAGCCTGCAGAGCCTTGCCCACCTGCGTTCATGCTGGAGGGGCCTGGGGCTCCCGGGGTGGCTGCCAGGTGACAGCGACTCCACAGTGCCACCAAGTGGCCATTCGGGTCACCACGGGGCAGGCTCGGGGGCTGGGGGCTGGGGGCGGGGGCGTACCTGACCTGTCCATGACCCCACCTGAGCCCCCAGGCCCATTATGCGGATGTAACAAAGCCGGCCGAGAGAGGGGGAAAAAGACCTGCCCCTCAGTGAATGGAGGGGAAGGATCAGAGTTCTGGGATCCTCCCTGGAACTACTTCAGATTTGCTGGTTGACTTTGGGTCAGCACCTTGCCCTCTCTGAGCTGCGCTTCCCTTATCACATGAAAAGGAGCTGGATCCGACCAACAAGGAGGCTTTGGCAGCCGTGTGCTCCATCCCTGTGGGGTCCGAGGCTGCATCACCTTGGTAGATCATTATTTTATTGGGCACCTGCTCTGTGCTAATCCAGGATAAATGACAACAACGGCGATGATGATAATAATAGTAACTGCCCACAGGTAATGAGCGTTTCTTCAAGGTTGGGCCTGTGCTGAGCATATGATCTGCACATCTCAATTAACAGGAGGTAGATTTTTTTAAGCACTTTTCAGAAATTAACTCCTAGTCCTCATGATGACCCCATTAGGTGGGAACCCAGTGTGAGGCTCAGAGAAGATAATTGATTCCTTTCTGTTGTTGTTATTAAATTCCTCCATTGTGTATTTATTTAGCAACTACTATGTTCCAGGCACCATACTTGTGGTCCCAGATGGAGTTGCGGCTCACATGGGCTCACGATTTAGTGGGGGAGATACATTAAAAAAGAAAACATCAGGAATGTAAAATCAGAAAACATTATCAAAGATTTGAAGGAAAGGACCTGGGAACTGTGTGCGAGAAGGGATAGGAGTGCAGGGTAATCAGGGAGGGCATCTGGAGGAGGCAGCACTAAAGCTGAGGTATGAGGGAGGGTTAAGAGGCTGCAAACAGTGGGGAGAATGTGTGGAGGCTGAGGGAACAGACCGTGCAAAGGTCCTGTGGTGGGAACAAGCTTGTCCCACCAAGGAACTGAAAGGAGGCCTATGGCAGTACTCAAACCTGGGCCCTTCTGCACACTCCCAAATTCCAGTGGGCTCTGAAGTTTATGTCAGGGGTCTCAGCCCATAAGAAAATCAGCAGAGGGCTTTTAAGCAAAGCCTGGGCTTGGGGCCTTCTCTGAAGGGGGGGCTGACCCTGGTAAATTTTTTTATCTCCTGGGTGATTCCACTGGGTAGCATAGGGGTGACTCAGATTCCAAGGCTGGGGTTTTGCTAAACTTTCGTGGACTGCTGTACATGATGGAAGGTTCCTTTGGATGATAACATTCATTGCCCCGGGGGTCACAGTTGAGCCTGGACATGTTGTTATATGGAATCTTGGCTTGTTTCACAGACTCCAATGTGACAATGGTGCTAGTGAGTTAACCATAGGGGCGCCCTCAAGTAACATTTCTACCGTAATGACATCCCCAAAGGGCAGCCCAAATCTGGCAGCCTTAAGCAGGCCCTTTTGGAGCCCAGGTTTTATTTGGGCCAGTGCTGAACCTCTCGTGGGGTTGTCTGGCTGGAGAGAGACTGAGACAATATCTGGGGTGGGCAAGAGAGTTCTGGGATGGATTGGCAATGTCTGGGCTGGGTGAGGGGTGCTGGGGTGGATTGGCAATGTCTGCCCTGGGTGCAGCCTTAGAGCACTTTGCAGTCACTCTTTGTCTATTCTCACTACATTCAGGCCCAGCATATGGGGCCAACCTGGAGACTCAGGAAGCCTCCAAGTCACTTCCATCACTTGCTAGCTGTGGCCCCTGGTGAGGCACTAATCCTTGGAGCTTTGTTTTCCCATCTGTAAAATGGGTTCAGTGATGGAGCCCTCACGTCACAGGTGAAATATAGGTCCTTTGATAGCAGCCTGGACTTCAGCAGCAAATATATCAGGGCTTGGTGGAGATGTGTCAGGCAGTGAGCTGTTCCCATTGCCTGCCCCTGCAAAACAGACCATCCAAAAGGCTGGTGGCTTAAAACAGTGGCACTTATTTTGTTCATGGACCTGTGAGTTAGCTCTGCTTCATGTGGTATTTACAGGATGGCTGGAAGGCTGAGAGTGTGCAACTCCTGAAGACTTCTTCACTTGGACACTGGCTGCTGGCCGAGACCTCAGCTGTGCTGTTGCAAGAAATGCCACGCGGTGCCTCTCCATGTGGTTTGCGATCCCTTACCACATGGTGACTGGGTTCCAAGGGGCGAGCCAGGAGGAAGCCACGTTGCCTTCTGTTACCTGGTCTTGGAAGTCACATGGTGTCCCTTCCACTGCAGTCATTCCTCCAGGCTGTCACAAAGGTCCGACCAGTCTCAAAGAAGGGGAGAATTAGACTGCACTTCTTGGGGGCCAAGGGGAGATTGGCAAGCTTCTGGAAATGTGCTAGTCGTTTTTGGAAAATACGGTTAGCTGTAGTTACAGATGAGGTGATGGTGGAGGAGAGACACATGTCACCTGGATCATCTGGACCCCTGATCATCACTCAGAGCCCCCCAGAATGCGGCTGCTCCCTAAGCAGAGGCCCGCGTGACAGCCACCCTGCCGTGGGCCCCAGGCAAAGGCCAGTGGGATGGATTTGTCACCAGGAGGAAAATAACTGATATTCTGCTTATTTTTTCTCAGCTGCTTATTCTCCCATTGCCCAGATCATGGGCTGTGCGGTCCTTCTGGCTTCCTTCACCCTCCAAGATCCCTCCCTGCTCTCCCCTCCTCCCTATTTCTGAATTTCTCTTTGCTTCTGTTTTCCTCTCTCCTAGTTTCTGTTTCTTCTTCTCTGTCTCCCTGTCTGTGTCTCCTTGCACCCTCCTCCACCTTGTTCCAGTAAACCCACCACAATGAGACCCTGCACCTCATTTCTGACCTTTTTGGAGACGTCCCCCTCATTGGAACCCAGGCATCGGTGCCTGGGCACACTTGGACTCCTGCTCTGCTCAGCTTTCAGCCAACCGGGCTGCACCCTGGGACCCTGGGAAGGACAGTGGTGGCCACCTCACTGTTTCACTGTGCAGCCCTTGAAGCTGTGTCTGAAGGCCTCGCCTTGGGTGCTTCCTTCCCCATTGCCGTCCTGCCCATGGATGTCTGGGGCTGAGCAGGGTAACCTGGGAATGTGTTCTAGCCGTTCAGCAAGGAGCTATTGGAAGGGCTGTGGAAGGAGAGGGTGTGCGGCAGTGGACACTGATGGAAGGGTAAGACTCATTCATTCACTCATTTACCTATTCACTAATTCATTGGTAAAATATTTACTGAGAACCCATCCTGTGCCAGGCCCTGTGCTGAACACTGGAGAGAGATTAATAAGGTAGAGTCAAGCCCTTGAGGGATTTACAATCTGGGGTAGGGGAGAAAGACACATAAATAGGCAATTGCTCCCACATAGAGGCTGTTTAAAGTGTTAGGGGAGCACTCAGAAGGAAGCAGCTGACTGGGAGGGCCAAGCAAGACTTCACAAATGGAGGGTTTTTTGAGTTGGGTATTAAAGGATGAATAGGAGCTTTTCCTGAGGCCAAGGCAGGGAACAACATGAACCAAGTTGCGGTATCTATAGATATGGGGAGACTTCTTTGTGGCTGGGGCACGGTCAAAAGATTGAAATGATTCGTGGGTTGTGATAAAATAACCAATGCATTGAACAACATGTCAAGGAAACTGGGAGGTTTCCTTTGGGGAGCTATTGAAAGGCTTAAATCTGAGTGTTTAGAGGCAATAAATGTAGCCTCCAAGTTCCTGCCTATAAAATGGAAGAAATGTAGTAGCTTGTATCTGTCAGGATAAACTGAGTTATGCTGCAATAACAAACAACCCCCAAATCTCAGAGATGTCAAAGAAGTTTCGTTTCTGGGTCACACAACGTGTCCATCACAGATTGGGGGTTCTGCTGCCCATTTCCATTATTTGTGGTTTAGAACCTCAGCAGATAGAGCAGTCAGCTTCTGGGGAATGGCTGGTGAATAGAGCAGAAGGAAGAATGAGTAGAGGCTTGCAGCCCTGAAACTTCCATGTGGGGTGTGGCATATGACTAAAGCCAGTCTGATAGCCCCACCTATCTCTAAGTGGACAAGGAAATACAGTTCTACCATGAGCCCCGAAGAATGGACATATTGGATGGGCAGCACGAGTGACCGGCACATAAGTGTTCTCTGGGTTCCCTTCCACATTTAAGAAAACGCTTTTTGCTCAATCCCTGCAGCACTGGCTACAATAGCCTAAAGCTGGAAGCAACCAACATGTCCATTCATAGGGGATCAATTAAATTATGTCCCTGCAAGCATGTTCTGAAGTATCATGTAGCTATTTAGAACAAAACAAGGAAGTCTTTTAATTTGTTAAAATGGGAAGAACTGTCCCAAATATATTGTTAAGTAAATTTTTAAAAAAAATTTTAAAAATCACCCCAAGATATGAATGTTGTGCCTGGTACGACCTGATTTATTTTTAAAAGTTAAGCGTAGATACACCTGATCATGCACAAACAATTTCTGGAAAGAAAATGCAGTAAACTGTTAATGTCATTTACCCCTGTTCATCTCTCTATCCCCAGATCCTATCTCATTGCCCAGCACAAGTAGGTGCTCAATAAATACTTGTCAGATGGATGAGGGGAGAAGCACTTGGTCTTTTTAATTTTATGCCCTTCTGTGCAGTTAGACCTTCTTTTTTTTTGTAATTGCATGTAAATATATAACATAGAATTTGTTGATTTTAAAGATGCGATAATTCCATTTGCTGATCTCACGCATCAGCTCTGAGAAGGAGACAAAGATTTGGGATCATATTTCTCTGAAGATGCACAAAGAGTGGAAAATAAGTGTGGCTTTGAAAAACCAGGGGAAAAAACTGCCATGTCAGTCCTATAAAAGAAAAAAAAATTCCCGAAAAACAAATGAGGGTGTCCCCGCTTCCCGCTCCACGTACTGCGGAGATATTCGTCTTGTACAACGCTCTACAAGGCTTCCTTCGCTCCCCTCCCCGAACGAGCCTGCCAAGGGGGATGGATCACCCCCGTTTTCCTCCCCACACCCGGCACGACACTGGGGGTTCAATTAGCGGAACAGGTCCCCGCGTTCCCGCGACAGAACCGCGCTCAGCGTCTGCGACGCCCTCCGCCGTCACCCGCAGCCCCCGTGTGCGGAGGAAGCAATATATTTGTTAAAAAAAAATCGTATTTGTTTTAATTGTTTATGTGCTGATTTCTTGCTTGCCAACCCCCTGCCCTGCCAAGGCGGGAACCTCGCTTCCCTGGGAGAATAATGTTCTTGCTGGGAAAACGGCTCAGCTTGACTGAATCCTGGGAATGGGTGTGACTTAACAGCTGGGAGCAGCCACGTGGGGTCTCTGAGGGGGTTGGGGTTTGGAGGTGGGGACAGAGAGAGGAAGAGCTCCCCCCCCCCGCCATGCTCATCCTGAGCCCTTTCATTGGTTCAGACAGTGGGTGTTTAGTTCCTGGCTCTGCCATGGCGTAGCTGGGCTGCCTAGGGCAAGTGACTCTCCCTCTCTGGTCTCACTTTACTCATCTGAAAAATGGGAAAATTATAGTTGCTGCCTCCTGGGGATGTTGTCAGCATTTAAGGAGATAAAGATTGTGAAATATGCACTGAAACATGTTCACTGTTAATTATTATTTTATTGTAAAACCACTTTCTCATAGACTGACCACAGATGGAACAGTGAGTTCGGGGCGGAAAGCAACCTCCCCATCCTAGAAAATTTATATCCAGAAAGTCAACAGCTAGCTCTCATGGGTCTCATGGACAAACTTCTGAAAGTGGAAATAATGTTGGACAAATGACCTCACAAATTCTTTCTAAAACTTAAGTTTAAGTGGAAATAGAGAGAGAAAATGAACATTTCCTGATGGTCTGTGTGGCAAGTATGGTGCTACTCATCAATGTGTCAGAGGTTGGCAGACCATGGTCCATTGTCCATTTTTGTATGACCTGTGAGCTAAAAAGACGTTTTACATTTCCAAATAATTGAAAAAAGAAGAATATTCTGTAATATGTGCAAATGACAGGAAGTTCAAATTTCAGTGATCATAAAGTTTTATTGGAACACAACCGCACCCATTAGTGTATGTTTTGTCTAAGGCTGCTTTTACGTGACAATGGCAGAATTGAGTAGTTGCAGCAGAGTCCATTGGACCTGCAAAGCTGAAAATATCTTACCCTTAATAGAAAATACTTCCCAGCCTCTTGTGCATTTTGCTGCATGAAAGGTTCAAAATGAACCCAAGATGCCCCTTATCACAACCACCCCATTTGATAGTTAAATAAACTGAGGCTTTGAGGAGCTAAGTTGTGTGGCCCTTGGGTTAGGCAGAGGGCAGTTACTGATCCAAGTTCTTATTATCCCATTTTACAGAGAAGACTGAGGGTCCTCAAGCATGCAGCAGCTTGCTCAAGGTCACCCAGTGAGTGAGATAATGGCAGTGAAGGTGGGCTGGGATCCTGTTTTCAGGACTGGGGTAATTTAAATTTGGGGCTGCCCCTCTCCCATGGCACTTAGAGGAGGTGTTCTAGTTTGCTAATGCTGCCATTATGCAAAACACCAGAAATGGATTGGCTTTTAGAAAGGGGGTTTATTTGGTTACAAAGTTACAGTCTTAAGGCCATAAAGTATCCAAAGTAACACATCAACAGTCAGGTACCTTCACTGGAGGATGGCCAATGGCATCTGGAAAACCTCTGTTAGCTGGGAAGGCATGTGGCTGGTGTCTGCTCCGGAATTCTGGTTTCAAAATGGCTTTCTCCCAGGACGTTCCTCTCTAGGCGTCAGCTCCTCTTCAACTCTCAGTTGCTCTAGGGGTGTTTGTCATCTCTTAGCTTCTCCGGAGCAAGAGTGTGCTTTCTCTCATCTGCAGCTACTCTCTCAGCTCCTGTGCTTTCTTCAGAGTGTCCCTCTTGGCTGTAGCAAGCTTGCTCTGTCTGTCTGAGCTAATATAGTGCTCCAGTAAACTCATCAAGGCCCATGCTGAATGGGTGGGGCCACACCTCCATAGAAATTATCCCGTGAAAGATCTCGCCCACAGTTGAGTGATCACATCTCCACGGAAACATCCAATCAAAAGTCTCCAACCCAATCAACACCAATACGTTTCCTGCCCACACAAGACTGCATCAAAGATACAAACCACAGGTGGATACCCCAGAGAAAGTGGAAAGGGCTATAGCCAACAGGAGGCCAAACACTCCTGCAAACTCAGGACTGAAGCAGGGCTGCTAATGGATTACTGGGATCGGGGAGTGTCTGGGGCAGGCATCGGCTTCCAGGATGCAAGTGGGGAGAAGAACAGGAGCTTCTATGTTCCTTTGCTTTCTAACGTCCTCCACGGAATCACCATTTCTCTGTCATACCCACACGCCTGCCGATTGTTCTGACAATGTAAGAGGTACAACTGGGGCTCGTAGAAAGCCCGCTCTCATCACCACTTGGCAGATACTTAGTTGCTGGTGTCATAATTTATGTTCTCCAAAAGCAGACTCTAAAAGAATGACTTCTCCCTGGGATGGGCTGCCCGGTATTTTGGCCTTAAAACGATTTCCATTCAGACACAATTTAAATGCCCATTAAGAGGGGATGGACGTGGGGCACTGCTATTGGTGGTGTGGAGACAGCAAAGCCTGAACAGCTCAGAGCACATAATATATTAGAGACTAGAGAGGCAAGTTTCAAAACTGCATTCTGGGGTAATCACACCATTGCAGCCAACATGCATTCATGAGCATGTGTGCAGAGAAGGGGCACAGGCCCTGGAGTCAGACAGATGGGGTTGGAGTATGGATTATGACCACGAGCCATTGGCCTGGATCAGTGAACTTCGACTCCCTGGCCTCAGTTTTGTGACCTGTAAAATAGGGATATCGAGAGTGCTATTGGTGACAATGTGTATATAAATGCTTAGCTCAGTCATTTTTTTAAAGGGAAACAAAAGAAAGAATCGAGTCTATTTGTGAAGGTGGAGAGCTACTGGCTTAAGCCAATCTTGGCATTTAACGGTCAAGTAATTATGGCCCAGAGAGGGTGCGTATTTCCCCAAGGTCACACAGAAGGTGAGAGGAAATGTGGGAACCAAGACCAGCCCCTGGAACCCTTTCTACCAGATGTCATTTTGCCCTAAAAATCAACAGGAACTGAGTGACTTCTGGCTGAGCCTGGCTCAGGCTGGAGCTGCTGTTTTTCCTTTGGCGTGGATGAGGCGTATGTTATCTTCATGATGATTTCAAAGACAATTATTTACCGAGCACTTGCAAATTCGCCAGGCTTTGTGTGGAGTGCTTTGCCCTCATTTTCTCACTTCAATCTCACGGCTGCCGCTGCTGGACCCCAGCTCCAGATCAGTTCCTACCCTTGTCTTCTCCCTGCTGAACCCCTAGGCCAGACACCCAGTGGGTGCTCAGCAAATATCTGTTGGCTGAACAACCCCCACCGAAGGAGACCTCCTTAGTCTTGGAGTCCAAGGGTAGAAACTGAGGTCCAGGGAGGCGAGTGTGGGGTGCAGGGTGACACGGCTGCCTTAGGTCTGTCTACTCCAGAGAAGATTCTGGTGCGTTCTGCCAGCTTGCGCCATCCAGACACCCAGGTCTGAGGAAGCTCTGGGTGGCTGTTGGAGCCTTCTTCCCAGCGGGGAAGAACTTTAACAGACAGCAAGCAGAGCAGGGTAGACACTTTTTTGACATGAAGCACAGAGAATGAAATATAACCCCCCCCCCC
>PVKY010001010.1:0-36447 GCA_004027775.1 Bradypus variegatus | reverse complement strand
CAGGAAACAGCAGATACCGTGAACTGAAAGCTTACTGTCTACCAGGTACTGAGGCAGGCATGTCAGATCCATTCTCTCATTTAATCTTCCTAATTACTCCGGAAACAGAGGTAGGTGCTATTTTCTTTCTACAAATGAGGTAACTGAGGAAAATGTTGTGCTGAATTCTCTTGAGGTTTGACTCAGAGTCAGAATTTGAAGCAAAGCAACAATGAAATTGTACCCAGTCGTAACACATATACTTAAAATAGTGAAGAATGATCCAGAATACTCAGTGAAGACTATGTTGACAAGTGTAAGCTGCCAGGGGGGTGCCTGTGGTCCAAGGTATTACTGATGGAAAAAGCAAGTCACAAGGCATTTGGCCACTTGGCAGCAGACATCCTAAAATGTGAGAGAACTCTCTGGAGGGAGGTGAGCTGAGGCTTGGGCACTGAATCCCTGGCCACCATATGCCCTGCCCAGGCTCTGCGCTTCCTGAGAACATGAGAACGAAAGGGAAAGGTCAAAAGACCTTGCAGAGCCAGCGACCTTTCTGAGGAAAGCAGCCTCACGTTCAGGTCCTGTTTATAACCTGATCCCCAAACCACCTCCATCTGGACTGATGAACTGGCACCATTAAGAGGAGGCTTTATCAAGAATTATCCAGAAAGAGAATTATCAAGAAAAGAAACTTTCACCGCTGCTTAAGAAGGTAGGGTTGGACTATTTTAGAAAGACACTGCAAAATGTTTAAACAAACTTTGCACAATCAAAAGGTTACATACTCTTCAGCTCTAATGGAAACCTGGCTTTCTGAAATGACTTATTTCGTCTCCCAAGGAACCATGGTATCTTAGCAAAGGACACCAGCTTAAAGCCAGGAATCCTGGTGTCTGGTCCCGGCTTTGACAGTGACACGTTGTGGTGTACTAGGCAGAACGCATCACCTCCTGCATCTCGATCTCGTTTGTCTGCTGCAGAATCAGTGGGTTGGACTGGATGACCGATAAAGGCCCCCCCTTTAGCTCCAATGCTCTGAATTCAGGGAAGCCAAAAGGATCAGGGAAGGGAAAAATCATAATCAAGTAGAACATAATTGAGTTTATGTAAATGAACAAAGTGTGGGAAAGCACAGCAGAGATATTAATACTCAAGTGTATTAATAGCTATGCTAATAGTACATGATAAAAACGGTTCACCTGAATACTAAAAATAGGCCTCCAAATAATCATTTTTAAAAAAAGATCATAAATTCCTATCATCCTAGCTAAATGAAATTCCCATTAGAGTCACTGGAAATTGTGAGTGCAAAGATGGATGAATATAGCCTACTTATTCCAGGAATAGTTGGAAAAATCGGAACAAGGCCAGGATTAGGGGGAAAAAATAAAAGAAACCATGCCCAACGAATTAAGTAGAGTCAGGAAGTTTAAGGCAATCTAGGTTTGATTCCCAGCACGGGATTCTTCTTTAAGAAGTCTCATCAAACCCCCTCTGTTCTGCATAATGGCTTATATGTTCAAGTGCAATTTAATAAAGAACTCCACAAGGAATCCTATTATGTTGGTGGCCTCCAAAGCATTTTTATAACTTTCATAAGCAAAGAGGAAGATAAAGAACTCATTTGTAAGGCGCACAAATGTCATGCAGTCACGGTCTAATTAGCTTAATGCTTTAAATGCCGTGCTTTGAAATACCCCTTGTTTCTATGGATTAGTAAATTAAATGCCCGGAACTGGGTTCTGCTGAAGGTCCTGATGAAAGTAGCTTGCATTTTCCAGTTTATTCTGCAGGCTCTGACTGATGATAATTCTAAATTACATTCAACCTCCACTTTGCAGTTGACAAGATCCTTTCACCTACATTAACTTATTTGAGTTTCCCTAACCCTTAAGAGGATGGCGGGAAGCTCTGTCTTTACAGATGAGGAAAACAGACTGGTGAGTTCAGATGACCTGCCCATGGTCGTGTAGCTCCTGACAACATCAACGTTCACATTCAAGCCATCTGACTGTCACCCAAATACTCCTGGAAAATCCATTAAATAGTACTGACACAGGTGCAGCTCAGGTACACTGACAGGCCCTCAGATTTCTGTGGCCAGTTATAAACAGTACTTAAAGGGAACATATTGGAGCTCATTCAGGTCTTTGGCTCTGAATTGACAAAGATTCCAGACCATTAAAAAAAAGTTTGTGTGTTTTTGTATTTTTTAATATTATCTTTTAATCCAAGATGTCAGGTTCTATGCCTTTTTGAGCACTCTAACACAAACCCAGAATCTGCCTGAGCTAGCAATGGAGGTTGCATGGCTCTCACCCTGACGAGCCTGGTTTTGTCTGAAGGGGCTGCTGATCTCAGGCAAATGCTGCCACAGATGAGGGCATCCCATCCAGAGGCTGGTCAGAAGAACCCACACCGGGAGGGGGCTGGGAGGGGCCTGGAAGGTTCTGGAGCAAGGAGAACTTAAAAACTCCTTCAGCGAGCTGCTCCCACATAACTTTAAATTTTTTTTTAGCTTTTTATTGTAGCATACAACTTGAAATTTCCCATTTTAACCACTTTCAAGTGATCATATAACATTTGTCTTTTTGTGTCTGGCTTATTTCTCCTGCATAACTTTTATAGAGGATACCAACCTAGACTTTTAAGAATTTAAAAGCAAGGGTCTTCCCTTATCATTTCTCTGTATTTTATTCTTAGAACATTGAGTAACAGAGAATAAGAATAAAAATTTAGGAAAAAGGATGGAAGCAAACAATGAACATCCATATTGACATTTATCTCAAGGTTGCTGATTTTGTGTGGGACATCCACTTACTAGAAAACATTCTTACAAAAGGAGAAGTTTTATAAAGCTATTTAAATGATGAAAATTGGGTTTTATAGTGGAAACTGTTTTGGGAGTCTTTAATAATTTCCATACTCAATATGATACATTCAAAATGTATCAGAAGAAAATTGGGTTGAAGTGACAACACGAAGAAACTAATGTGTTAAAAAATCAGAAATATCAACACAACTTCACAAAGACATCAGAAAAATGATACATCTCTTCAGGAAGCAGAGTGAGAGCCTGGCAGAGGCGAAATGGAGAATTAGTGGTGAAATAAAGAATAATGATGAAACAAGAGTGATGGTTCCAGTAAAGTTGCTTGAATTATACCACTTACAAACCATTGCTGTGCTGAAATCACAATCCATGTAAATACATGATAAAACTTCCCGGTCCATGCAATTTTCTCCTGCATCAGGAAATGTCTTTTGTCAAGTGGAAACTTTAAAACTTTTATTTTTAGTTCGATGGAAAATAATCCCGGAGTACATTTCTGAGCCATGGTTGAACTATTTTTGATGTCAGAAATAGTCGTTTACCTGTATGTCCTATTTAAATACTGTCCTAATGTTCTCTGCATAAGCAAAAACACATTGGAAACAGTTTAATCTTCCTTCAAGAGTCAACATATTGTTAGCATTTTTAATTATTTGGTTTGAATATTTGAAAGCACAATGGCAAGAACTAGAACTTTCTGGAAAGTTCTTACCTCTTCCTGGATAATTCTACGTAGGAAAATCTGAGTAATCTCTTTATGAAAAGAGGAGAAGCTAAACATGAATCGGAACACAGGAAACAACTGTCTGCTCAGAAAAGCTGAATCTCACTGGGTCAGCTCCTGCCCAACTGTACTCACCATAGGCTCAGTGCGATTCGGGGATTTGGCTGTTTCAATTCAAGGGTCTCCCCAGAAAATTGCAGGTGGCCCGTCCCTCCTCTGCACTGGTGCTGAATGGGCCTGCACTAACTGTGCCAGATCTGCCTCGCATTCTCTGTGAAGGCACGCACAACGAGCGTTTGTTTCAAGGCCACCTCGCCAAGTGCACTGTAAGGGCGCACAAAACAGTCACCTTGCTCTGTTCCCCTCTGGGGTAATCGCTTATGGCCACATTTTGGCTAAAAAATCAAAGACAATGTCACAGAGCACTGATTTACCCTGCGGTGACATTTCCCGAAAAACATTCGAGAAAATGTTTTTAAGTTCTCTTTGCTCCAGAACCTTCCAGGCCCCTCCCAGCCCCCTCCCGGTGCGGGTTCTTCTGACCAGCCTCCGGATGGGATGCCCTCATCTGTGCCAGCGTTTGCCTGAGATCAGCAGCCCCTTCAGACAAAACCAGGCTTGTCAGAGTCAGAGTCATGCAACCTCCATTGCTAGCTCAGGCAGATTCTGGGTTTGTGTTAGAGTGCTCACAAAGGCACAGAACCTGAATAATGTCACTGCTTTATTCAGTAACCAATGACTGGGTGTGACCACATGCCAGGCGTTCCCAAGAGGGACGAAGGAGCAGCACACAATGGAAGCCGCATGGCAAAGGCACAGCAGATGCCTGTGCAAAGACTCGTAGGATGCTGGTGGCCAACTGGGGTGGATGGAACATCTGAACCCAGGTCTTCCAATGGTCTTCTCACCTCCCTGAAACTCCTGGGGCACTTTCAAAAGGACACTCCCACATTGAGTCAGGCCAATGCAAAAATTAAACCACACATAGTGCTCCAGGCTGCTGCGGGCTTGCGACCTTGGGCAAGTTGTTTAACCACTGGGCGTGCTTTAGTTTTCTCACCCATAAAATGGGATAAGACTCCTGTGGCACAGAGCTCATAAACCTGGAGTGAGGACCCGAGACATGAGTACAATGCTCATGGCATCCGGCACATCAGAAGTGCACATGTTCGTTAGGGTGTCCTATCCCAAGGGAGATAAGGTTATTCAGCCGACCTTCTGCACCGCCAGGTCCAAGCATGTCTTACTCAGCAGACCTGCTATTTTCAGATACTCTCTCATCTCTACCTTTGTTTGACACACAGGATGAGGGGCATTTTCCGTAAACAAGCCATTTACCTCAACTTCCACTCACCTCAAAATCAGACTCAGGGGTGTCAACATAAAGGACTGACTATGCGCATGTTTGTTTTCAGGGTAAGAGTGAACTGGAAGACAAAGCCCTTGCTTTTGAAGGCTTCCATCGGAAGCAGGAAGCCAATTATTTTCACATCAACTATGAGAAACATAGTTTCAGGGCAAAAGTTACCTTGGGGCCAAAATTGACAGAATATATTTCTGAGCTAAACTTCAGGCTTTATTGACCCTGACACTGAAAAGTGACTCAACCTTTCTGGAAGACAGTCTGGGAATACGCAACTATGTGTGTGGGGGCCACGATCTTGGACTTTATAATTCCATTTGGGGAAATTAGTGCCTATATTTAAAAAGAGAAGCTGTATGAAGATGTTTAAGTCAGCACTGTTTATGACTGAAAAGAATCTGGGGCAAAGTGCCACCTCCACAAGGACAAATGGCTCCCACTCACGGAGTGTGGAGTGTGGAGTGCAGAGTGCGGGTTTGTCAGAGCCTCGGGTGGGAGGCAATGGAGAGGCAGGGAAGGAGCACAAGGCAGGAAATAAGAATCACAGCTGAAGGGCCAGGCCAGGCACCGCCAGGGAGGGACGGAGACACCGAGCTGTCAGAACTGTGAAACCACAGGGAAGGAACAGGACCAGGCTGGTGACCTGGGGAGACCCCTGTGGGTACTGCGTGGGGCTTAATCAGGAGGAGCAGAGGGCAGAGGGGAGGGTGGTGGGACCATGGCCAGGTGGCAGTGGCTCTGGGGACGGATAAGCGAGGAAACGGTCCGCAGGTTAACATACAACCATGTAAACCTGTTCCTGTTTGCCAGAAAATATTTCAAGTAAATTAAAAGTCTTGCAAATTGAAAATTATGTTCATTGATATTTTTTTTCCCCTGGAAAATTTTTTGAAAATCTCCTAATTATACCCCTGGGTATTTATATTTTCTAATTTGGGGTCTGACCTCTCCTTGTCCTTTAGGATAGTGCTACCCAAAGTGTGGCCTGTGGGCAGGGGCCACTCTGCCACGATGTAAGAGAAAAACTGAGAGAAGGTGTTTAGAAATATCTAAAGCAATTTAACAGGAAAATTTTATATCTGTTAAATCTGATAAAAAGTTAGGGCCTGTATTTTGTATGTCTTTTTGCTTCATTTCATTCTTTTAGCAATTCATTTTTATTCTATTTTACAAAAGTATCAGTTGGCAAGAAACTGGAAATTGGAAAAAAAAAATCAAAATAGATCTTCCTCACAGGTAGTTTGAGAAGCACCTATTTGGGCTGCTTAGACACCGGGGCCTCTTCCCCCCCCCACCCATAGCCCCCAAGTCTGGGCTGCTGTTCCCCACACACGTTGGTGGGGATGGCAAGGGCTCAGCAGCTGGGAAGCCTAGGATCTACAGCCACAACATGGGAGAAGACGCGCGCTCCTTCACTGGTAGCTACATGAGTGTGTCTGAGTGTGTGTCACAGATTACAGCTGATAAGGAAACACAGGCCACGTAAGAAAGCACACTGCTGGGGAGCACCAGAACTTCTTCTTAGCCTCTTCCTACAACTTTAGTTTTTGTCATTGTTTAATGACAGCTTCACACAGACTCAGCGACTTTTCCTTCGATGTGCTCTCTGCAAACGGTGTGACTTACATTTAATAAATAACAGCCACAAAGAGACGATATACCTTTTACTGGAAAGGGCTTCGTGGTGTCTCTTTGACAATGACACTGTGCATACCCGAGACGGAGGTTCCCTAATGTTGGTCACGTGTCTTGCTCACCGTGGGATGTATGCTCACAGCACCCAGCGGGCCCTAATCAGCTTCTGTGTGAGTGGCCACTGAGGGTGCAGACCTTTCCTGCACAGTCTCATCTGAGCTGTCCTCTGCCTCCAGGGCACGGATGGCTCCTTACTGCGCTTGCTCAGGACACTTTCAACATCTCACCAACCCACCGCCCTTCGGGAACATACTGACACCTCAGTGTAAGTAGGGATATTTTTGGCTTAAGAGAAGGGGGAACTATTTCAGACCCATTTCAGATGAAATGGGCCAACAGAAGAAGCTGCCCTTTCCTGCGGTTTGCAGAAGCTGGGTCACTGCCTGGTAACAAGCCGGCAAGGCGGGCCAGCACCGGAGGGCATCTGGGCAAGGCGAGCCCCGAAGCCTTTTGCCAGGCCTGAGTTTCCAAATTCCACATGAAGAACTTCTGAGCTGCTTAATATTATGGGGCTTGCGTTTGCAGCAGGCCACCATCAGGGACAAATGGAGGCCACATGCCTTGTGTCTACATGGTTAAACGTCATACACCAAGCTAGAAAGCTTTAGGTAAAATATGTTCTATCATCCCATCTTGAAAAAAGTAGTGCCCTGGAAGGCAAGGTGTGATGTCAGGTCCTTAGACTCCTTGGAGTTTCTCATGGAACTGACCCTTTCTGTTTCCACCACCGGCGGCACCTGTGCCCGAGGGGCCCTGCCCGCTGCAGGTGAGCAGCCTGCCTACATGCTGCAGCCCGTCCCAGCCCCGCTAAACAGCTGCTCCCAGATGCTCCCCAGGCCTAGGAAGGAGCCACCTGTGGCTTGGTCATCGAACCTGGGAAGAGGCCCATCTAGACCCTGGAAGTGGATTTGGGCTATTTGGGGAGGGAGTTCCAAGGTCCTGGGGATGCAGAATTGGTCTGAAGTGGGGAGGGGTGTGTGTGGGCTCTCGGTGGCCATGTCCCCTTGGAGACATGGGCGATATGGCTAGAGAAGGTCTGGAGTGGGGACACAATGGGTCCTGGGCAGGCAACCCTCTTGCCTGGTTCTAAGGGAGGTCCCAAGTTACAGGATAAGCACTGCCTGCTCCCCATCCTCGCTCCCCAAAAAGAATATGATTCCTTTGTTCCCCAGCTTCTCACTTAGAAGGAACCAAGCTCTCCCCACTTTTTTTTCCAGCTCTTTTTCCTTCCTCCCTTCCTAGTGTGCTCATGTGCACACATGTATGCACACATACACATGCACTCACACACACGCACACCCCATCCACTCCAGTTCCTACTGAGGGGAGCAGGACGTGTGCTGTCTCTGGCTCAGGAGACACACAGTGCACCAATGAGATGCAAACCAAACCTCACCTGGAGAGGCAGCTGCAGAGAGGCTAGAAGCATGGAAAGTGCCCTCAACTCAGCATTCTTTAACCTGATGGCTTAAACTAAAAATCTCATCAATGGGATCGTTTTGTCCTCCACCACCCCATCCCTCCCATCTCATTGGAGTTCTAGGTGCTTTTGTACTTTGGAAGTATATAGACACAAACCAAGTGCTCCAAAGTAAAAAAAAAAAAAGTACATATCTTTCCTACTAAAAAGAAACTTGGAATCCTTATACACTGAGAACACAAGCTCTACCATGTACCTCATGGTTAGAAAAAGATAAGCATAACTATTCAGAAAAATCTCCAATAACGTTGAAACTTGAAACTTCAGCCTTGTTACCGACTACGAGAATGTTTGGGCAAATCTTTGTAAGGTTTCACCCACCACCTAGTAAGTCTCTGGCAAGTATCAGGCTTCCTTGGAATTTCCTAATCTGAGTCACTGCGAGTTGCAGCTGATGTAACCAAATAGTCATATATGAGGAGAAAGGTGAGGCTCGCTTTTGCCATTTATGCCCAAGAATTCCATCTGCTTCTTGGACAGCAGATAACAGAGTGAAATAGGTATTGTCCCAGTCTCTCCTCTCAGCCAGGACCAAATCCTCTTGGATGGGGGCTCAACTCTGAGAACAGGGAGGGCGATGGCAGACCCCTGCGATGGCGGGCACACACTTAACAACAGCTTCCACTGGGACAGCAGCCTTCTACTCGAGACACGAGCTCCAGCTTTGAAAGCGTGCCTGGTCCTGTTAAAAGGAAGTGCATGCTGGAGCTGACCTCCTGCTGCAGTTTGGGTGCCCACTGGTGCCACAGCTCGGGGCTGTCAGCCACCTACAGTCAGCATTCAGTCTTGAAATCTAGTTGTCCTTTATGCTCACCTTTCGCAGGAGAGAGGGCGAACTGAAGATGCTCTGTCACTGATGCAACTCTGCTCCCCAAGCCATCAAAAGGTCTTGCTATAGGATTAGATGGGTTGTTGGAGCTGCTGCTCAAGTGTCATTTAACTTTTGGGCTAACTTTGAGGTTTTGCAATCTCCCAAGGAAGTGAGTGAGTCTAAAGAGGAGGTATGCTGGTGAGGGATGACTGAGACCACCAGGCTTCTTGAGGGGGCTTCAGGGGGGTCTCCTTACATCGGCCTGGCTCCCCAGGCAGGTGTGACTAGATTTGAACCACAGGTCCCTGAAGGAGGCTGTGTGGAAAGGAGCCTTGTTTGTCTACGTAACTGCGTTCACTGGCTCCTGTGGTGGAACTCACCAAACCGGGGCCATTCAGACCTGCCTTTCAATTCCTACAAGAGGCCAACAGTCATTTCAAGTCAGATTTTCCTTCATCCCTGTTTCCCTCAGTTCCTCCTTTCTGTTAGATGGTTCCCACATCAGTTTTCAAGCAGCCTCCAGCCAGTTTCGTTTGGTTACGTTGTGGTTGTAACAGCTTCTGCCGGCTGCTGGCCTAAGCACCGCTATCACGTGGTCTCGTGGGCAAGTCCCTTCCAAGCACTCGTGGCAGGTTTCCAGAGAGAGAGCTTTTGGAATGAAACTTGCATTTGAAGTTGGAAAACTGCTGTATAGGGAATCTCCATCAGGCTTGAAAGACTAGGCCTCAAACAAGAGCCTTTAAGTTATTTTGAAATAATTTAATACAAATACTAACAAATGAATGGCACTTTTATTTGTTTTTCCACATCTACGGAGATTAGAAACCTGCTCACGACTGTTGTCCTATGGGGACATGTCCCAGTCTGCAGATTAGAAGGCCCTGGGCCTGGACAAAGCGGTGGGACGTGTCCTCCGGGGCGTCCGAGGACAAGGGGACAAATGGGGGAGAAAGGAAAGGGACTGAAAGCAGCTAACAACTTAAGCACATCTTACGTGGCAAGAACTGTGCTAGGAGTTCGTGTGCATTATCTTTTTCATTTTTCATCTTGGCTGTGAGATAGGTGTTGTTCCCACTTTACAGATGAGGAAAGAATCCCGAAGATCTTCAATTCATTCCTTTCTCAAGAGCGCAAAGACCACGGGAATGAGTGTAAGACCTGCAGTGGGGGCTATTGGGCGCAGTGGAGGTGAGGGAGGAAGTCCCCCGTCCTCCAAGAAAAAGAAGGGTGAGCGTGGTGGGTGGGGCATTGCCACGCCTTCTGCTTGCCACCCGAGGCACTGCCTGACCATGTGCCGAGGTTGGGGGGACAGGGGACACGGGACAGGGAGCTGGAAGAGCTGAGTTTTCAGTAGGTCCTGTGGCGGTGCCTATAGAGATTTTAGAGAAAACCAGTCAATCTAGAGGATCCCAGACAGTGAGAAAGGCCCTTGCCTTTCTAAAATGCAAAGCTTTCAAAAACTTGTTATAGAAAAAGTATGATCTGGAGACAAGAGAACAAATCAAGTAAAGGAATAATAATTTTAAAAAAAAGAAAAAAAAGGAAAGAAAATGTGTTTTGGCCCAAGAACTTTCCAAAACACTAGAGTGATTCATAGGCAATATGAGTTAAGACTATAAAGCAACATGGCTGACTTCCTGAAAAGCTCCCGCAAGTAAATATACAAAGCATCTCGTTCACATTCTCTATGGCTCAAACTCTTGGAAGTTACCATCCCTCCTGCTTTCGTCTCTAACATATTTTTCTGATGGCACATCTCTATACATTGATGGTGGACTTGATTTTTTTTTTAACACTTGAAATAAAAATATGATAAATGAAGTGCATGATCAACCTAGTAACACAATTGTAAACCAAAAATAGAATGTGATCATAACTCAAGTCTAATTATCTCATGTACTTAGTGAACTTGTGCTCCAGATACAATCTGAAAAGGAATTTCAAATTGCTTTTAGCACAGCACTAGAATGTACTTTTGTTTATGGAGACCTTCATAATTCTGTATAAATTTATATATATATATAGATAGATAGACAGATAGATAGATAGAGAGAGAGAGAGAGAGAGAGAGAGAGATTTAAAAATCCTTTCCTTTCACAGACTCATGTGAATTGCAAATTATAATAAAATCTCACAAAAAATAACTATGATTATGAAAAGAATCTCCTCTCAGACAGCAGTTGCTTCATAAACAAATGGAACATATATAAAGGGGCCAAATTATTATGTGATTTTCTGACATAACTAAAAAACTATCCTAAAAAAGTAAAACTAAATCACCACTTAAAAACTGATTACATGTTCTATAAAATTGAAACTTATATCTACCTTAAAAATAAGTACTGTTAAAACATGAATGTACTTTCAATTTAAGTTATATTTTCCTCAAGATGCCTATCAATTCACTTTAAATCAATTATACAGAGAATACAGATTTTAAAAAAGTAATGACTTAAAATTATTCATTAAGACAATTATTTAACTTGGTAAATGACATACAACAAATTGCTTTTGGCTGCATGACTATCAAGGACCAAATTTGATTATCACTAACACAACTGGTGACCCAGCAAAGGCAGAGGACAGGTACCCTAATGCAAGGAGGGTCTTGTCATCCCCTTTTATGACCAGGAAGGCACAGCGCAGCTGTCTAAGGGTGGCGGGCTGGAAAATCTGCAGAACGAGCCTGCGCTCTATCTGAAAGGCATGCATATATTTGTGGGACTAGAATACAAGCAGTTAACTCCCTGCAGATGGAGGGATTTCATAAGAGCTTGAGGTTAAAAAAAAAAGCAGCAGCAGCCTCACTTGAAAAATCTCCTGCGATGGCCCGTTCCCTCCCAGGGAGGCACAAGGCCAGAGGTCTGGATTCACGCCCGTGCCTTTGGGTCCAGGATCTGCCACTTCTTGGGGGCAGAGAGAAGAGCACAGAGCACGACGTTCAGCGTCCGGGGGCCAGGGTTCAGTTCTGACCCTGCCTGCCCTCTTTTTTGGCTCAGTCTCACCCAGGATAAAATCAGGGGGAGTCCCAGGGGTCTGTGGAGACAGTGCAGGAGGTAAGGGGAGCTCATTGCAGGCAGCTTGGCTCTGATCTCCTTTAAGTGTCGGGGTTCTGTCAGAGAGTTCCTTGTTTCCTTGTTAAGATACAACAACAACAACAACAAAAAACAAAAACAAAACAATTACAAAACCACTGAACTTGATGATCTCTAAGGTTTCTTCCAGACTGGACATTCTAAAGTCCATGAAAGTGGGTTTGGCTATTCTACCTATAAGACATGATTACTTGCTTGGGGGTGGCTTTGCTTTTGTAAACTGACTGGAGCACGCTGTTTGAAAACTGACTGGACGTAAATGGAAAGATTTTAGCAGGCACCCTCAAATTTGGGGACCAAAAGTTTCCAATTTCCCTTTTTTCTTAGTTCTTCTTTGGTGCGAACTTTGGCATGGTGATGCTGACTGGGGGTAGAGGAATTTAGCTAATCCTTTACACATTAGCTCATCTCTCACAGTAACCATCACTGACAGAAATATTTTGCCAAGGCTAAGTTCCCTCATCAATGTCCTGCTGCTGTGCTTGCCTGGCCAAATTTCAATCCTAATCCTTCTAATTATTTAACAACCCAGAACTAGGCCAACTGCTCCCACTACAGATATATCCTATGTGCCCTCAGACGGGCCCTCGGAGTTGCTGGGTCAAGCTTCCATTCTCCATTTGTTTCCACTGCAGATGTTTCATCCCTTTTTATACCTTCAGTTCTTCAGTCTGAGTAGGTGCCCTTGGCTTCTACTTTAGAAGACTATCAAGGTCAGGGAACTTCAGTTAATTTCTCTCCTATGTACTACAATTTTTTTTTCTGTATCTAGATGCATTCTTGGCTCCTTTTTGATTATGTCAATGAGAAGCATCCCTCCTATTTCCCAAAGAAAAGGCCACCTGACTTTTTACAACTAACAGCAGGTGTCAGTGGCAAAGAGGGAAGAGAGTGTCACACTGCATTGCTTTCGGAACCAAAATGTCTACACTGCACTGTCCTCTACAGCTCAAAGCAAAACAGAACCAAACGAAGGACTCCAAACGAGAAGCGAGGAGGCCCTGATAAATTTGCTCTCACAGGTAAGGCGAGTTCATCCTTGGAGCACCGAGCGCCACGATGCCAATCCTCAAGTGTGCTCTGCACTGCCTGGCTGGCAGCGGCAACTTCCCTTCGCTCAACCTGCCGGCCTGTGGGCCTGCTAGCAAGCCAGGCCAGCTCCAGTGGAAAGAATGACAGTGTGTCCTTCCATCTTCCTGAGGCTCCAGCTGATATGGAAACCGGCGGGCGCTGGCAGCAGTGGAAAGTCTGAATCCATTCTTGCCCGGGGTTGAATGACTGGAGAATAATCAGATTGGGGCTCATATTAAACTATCACTGCAGCTCACTTGGCAGGCTATTATCTAGTCATGTCCTCGGGCTTCAGAAATTACATGCTGCGACCTGAAGAAGGTGAACAGAAGGTGCTTGCAGAAAGCAGAGCTGGGATGGGCCCCGGAGGAGGGAAGGTGGGAGGCGAGGTGAAGTGGGATGACGTATTGTCCTGAGCACCTCTGCCACACCTGGGGAAGCTGTGGACACTTTTCCTACGCCCTCTTGCCTCAGGAAAAGCCGTGCCCTGATCCTAAGAGGTGCAGAGCATTCGCCCCATTCCTGGATGAAGAAATTCAACCCACAGAGGTTAAACAGCTGGCCTGGGATCCAAGGCCTGGGTCCTGGGAATATAAAACCTGCAACCTGCTGCTTTCCTCGCCTGGCTGCCTCTTGTGTCCACACACTGTAAAAGCACTTTGTAAATCCAGGAAAACCACAGAAAGGTAAGGAAGGCAGGGGGTATTAGGGAAAGGGGAGTGGGAAGTAGGAGGAAGAGTTTTAGGCCAAAATTTGTCTAATGTCTTTCACAGTCACGAGAAGGACCCAGAGAATTTTCAGCACTGAGCAGTGAGCTGGGGGCTTGGGGCCCCTCTGATTGCCATGGTCCCAGGGAGGGCTCAGCCTCTATGGGAAAAAAGAACTGAAAATACCTTTCAGGGTGGAAAGGAAACCAACACGGTTGAGCCTCCATAATAATTGTGTTTATATAATTTTTAAAGTGCCTTAGAATTGAAGGATGCCTTTTCCAATATCTCAACCAAACTGAAATGCTGTTTGCAGGGTTAGGGTTTGGTTTCCCAGCTGCCTCTGTTCATCCTCTGTCCAGATAGCTTCAGGATTGGGCAGAGTAAGGAGGACTCAGAATAAAGGCTTATTTAAAAAAACAAAAACAAAAACAAAAAAAACCCCCACAACTTCTCTAGTAAAGAAAGAAACAAAACAAAAATGAGTATCCCAGAGAGTCATAAAATAAATTGCTATGGCCCCCTAAAGATCTTTTCAATCCAAGAAAGTATTATTCCTATTCCCCTCTTTCCTCTTACTTGAAACATTTCCTCAAATTGAAGAAGAGGAAGAAGGAGCAGAAGAAAATCTCCCCTCCACCAGCACCCCAACTCCTCTCTCCTTTTGCTAAGCTCTGATCGCAGCAGTCGAGCAGGCCCAAGAGGAAAACACAGCAATTCCCAGAGATCAGTGCCTTTATAGATGAAAATGTCATTAAAAAGGAAAAGCCTGTATTGCTTACAGGCCCTAAAAAACATTAAACACAATCAGTGTTTTAATACAGTATTAATGAAAAATCTTAAAAAAAAAAAAAGCAAGACGATCAGCAGGTGGCCCACACAGGGGTGGAAAGGGTCTGGGAGAAGGGTCCTGTCGGGGCTCGCAGCCTTCTCGCAAGGTGGTGCCTTCCAGTTCAGGAGCAGAGTCAGGGCCCGGCCTGGGTCAGTGCCCTCCCAGCCCTGAATCTGTTACTAAAATACAAACGGTACCTGGTCTCTCTGGCCACAGGGGTGGTTTACCCTTGCAGGTAGTTGCCCCAGGCAAGCTGCACCCTGGGTAAGAGGCAGGGAAAGATGCAGCTCTCACCCAGTGGCTGCCTGGGACAAGAAGAGGGGTCTAATCTCATTAGCAAAGGCAATCTGCCCCCCTCAACCTTGGATACCCCAGACTCATCTGAGTCACGGAGTTTCATCAATTTAATACCTGCTCACTGAGGCGGCCGTGTTCCAGCGGCCGGGTCTGCAATGGTGAGCAAGACAAAGTCTCCATGAAGCACACAACACACAATGAGCAATGTTGTGCTATAATGGCAGGAAGCATTGGAGCTCTAAGAGGACGAAGAGGACAGAGGGTGAGGGGAGGGGTGGGGCATGGGGCGCCAGTTTAGCTAGGGGGTCAGGGGAGACTTCTCAGAGGAAGTGACACTTGGGCAGGAGACAGGGAATAAGTGGATATCTGAGGGAAGAACATTCAGGGAACTCCAGGCAGAGAAGGTCTTGTAGGAGGGGCCATGCTAGGCACACGGGAGAAGGAGCCAGAAGGGCAGCGTAGCCACGGCACGTGAGGCAGAGGTTTGAGTTTGGAGAGGCAGACGGGCCAGTTCATGGATAACATTACAGGCCCAGGTAAGCAGTTGGAGGTTGCACTAAACACGCTGGGAAGGGGCTGGAGAACTCTCAGCAAGAGCGTGACCAGATTTGATTTCTATTTTTAAACCCCCACCGGCTGCCATGTGCCAAGTTAGAGTCCCAGGATGCCAAGAGCGGAGGGAAGAATTTGGAGGTGCTTCACAATAACCCTGGCAGCAGATAATGCTGGCTTAGATGGGGGAACAGGGGTGTGGGTGAAAAGTAGCTCAACTCCCAACACTATGGCACTTGATATACGAATAAGGTGATGACGTAAAGCAATAAAGAAAAGTTATTCTTTTCAATAAATGCTGCTGGGTCAGCTGGCTAGTGATATGGGAATAAAATGGAACTCAACTCCACCCTCAGAACATTTACAAAGACACTTTCTAGATGAATTGTAGATCTAAATGTGAGTGGTAAAACAATAAAGCTTTTAGAAAATAAACAGGAGAATATCTTCATTAGAATCAGCAAGGATATTCTAAACAGGATGCAGAGGCACAAAAATCATTAAAGAAATGATTAATAAATTGAAATAATAAATTAATAAATGAAAATGAAGAATGTCTGTTCCTCAAATCACCATTAAGAAAGTGAAAGGGCAAGAGACAGAACAAGAGAGTAGATTTGCCAAATATAAATCTTAAAAAAGAATTTAGGTTAGGAATATGTAAAGAGTTCCCAAAAATGAGTAAGAAAAGAAAGACAACTCTTTTTTATTTAACGGGCAAAACACTTGAAGAGAAACATCACAAAGGATGAGAACCAACCAGTCGCTAATATTTCAAAGATGCTCCGCATCATTAATCACCAGGGAAATGCAAACTGAGACAGCGGTGAGATATGATTACAAAACTACCAGGATGGCCAAAGGAAAAGAAAATGAAATAGAGAAAAAAAATCTAGTAATAGCAAGCTCTAAGACGTGGGGCAATAGGAGCTGTTAGTGCTGCTGGTAGGAACGTGAACTGACACAACCGTCTAGAAGACTCCTCTTGGTGACCTGTGGCTTCCCTAACGACATGCCATGAACTGGGGGCCTTAAAATAACGGGAATTTATTGCCCACGGTTCTGGAAGCCAGGAGCCCAAAACCGGCAGGGGCGAATCCTTTCCCGCATCCTCCCAGCTGCTGGTGGTGCATCGGCAAGCCCTGGCCTTTGGTCTACACCTTGGTCATCATGTGGCCTCCCCACCCGGGTGTCCTCTGTCCTCCCCACTTGGGTGTCCTCTGTCCCCTCCTCAGAAGGACGCCAGTCACGTTGGATTCGGGCTCACTCTAATCCGGTTTGGCTTCATCTTAACAAATAACCTCTTTAAAGACCCTATTTCCAAACAAGACCACGTTCACGGCACCAGGGGTGAGGATGTCTTTTTGGAGGACACAACTGAACTCACAATGAGACTGGTGGGCAGTAAGTACCCATATCCTGACTCAGCCACTCCACTGCTAGACACATCCCCCAAAGAAACGCATACATACGTACATCAAAACACCATGCAGGAGAAGGGTATAGCAGCATTACTATAACACCCCCGAATGGGAAAACTTCCACATAGGCACCAACTGTAGAATGATACCAAAATTGAGGTATATTCACACCATGCAATAGAAACCATGAAAACGAACTAATTCCTGCTGCATGCAACATGTCTTAATTTCAGCCACATAATGTTCAACAGGAGAAATCAGACACAAATAATTAAAACCTTATGTTTCCATCTATATAAAGCTCCAACAGACAAAACTAATTTACGGTGATGGAGGTGAGGGGGCTCCCCTGGGAGGGGTGATGAGTGGGGAGGGACGTGAAGAATGATTCAGGGCCGATATCACTCTGTTCCTTGATCCCGTGTGTGTATAAGCCGCACACTCATGATTTGTGTGCTTTTCTGTGTGTGCTTTTCTGTATGTGCTTTTCTGCATGCTTCTGTTTAAAAATGTTTACTTAAAAAAAAGCAGAGCACAATAAAGACAGTATTGGTGCTTTGGATGAGAAAAAGAGGTGCGTAACAGTGGGCCTATTTTGGGGGGTTTTTCACTACATCTCCTGAGGTTATTTTTGTAAAAAAGCTTTGTGGGCAATACAGTGCTATACAATCGGAAGGCTTTGCATTTTTTATTTCACTGCTAGCTTCACAGGATTAAGAATTAAAATTTTAAAGGGCATATTATGTAAAGAATACTAGTTTTCCTAAAAAAAGGATAAACTCATCAACAAATAAGAGAAGATGTAGCCCAGCTCAGAAGAAACACTAAAGCACTTTTCACTATTGCACGTTTTCCCTTTGTGCCCTGCTGCCCACACTGGGGGCCTGAGTGACTTAACATGTTCTTTCTGCCAGGGGCCTGGGAAGCAGCCCTTCCCTCGGCTGGACCTTTACCTGGCTCTTCACATCCTTCTGTGAACCCCCCTGTCTTCCAGGCAGGCCCTTCCATGAGTGCCAGGTTGCTCTCCTAATGCAGAGGCTGTTTTATGTTAAACGTGGAAGTGTAGGGTGCAAATTCCACGTTAACTTCCCCTTTACCACTAAATACTTCAGTGTCCGTGTTCTGAGGATGGACTTTCAAAAAAATAAAACCACATCTCAATATCAAAATAAATTTAACATTGTTACTAAGCTGTTATGGAATCCATGTTTCACTCATTGTCCCAGGAATGTCCTTCAGAGCCCAGCACCCCCTGTTGGGTTTAGATGTCACGCCTGGTCTCTTTCAATCTGGAACAGCCTCTCTTTGTCTGTCTTGCCCTAGACATTTCTGAAAGTCCAGGCCAGTTATCTCGTAAGATGCCAGTCTGTTTGGCTCTGGGTGTCCTCATGGCTAGATTCGGTTTTGCATCTTTGGCAGAAAACTGCGACCTCGATTTAAATATCACTTGCTCTGAGAGACCAATCTATCTAAAAAATATTACCAGCCCCTCCCATGAGAAGGTCCATTTCACGTGGGCACAGTCATGGCTTTGTTTCCTCCTGGGTCTCTCACTGCTGGAGCTATTCAATTAATATTTGTTGAGTGAATAAATAAATGAATAAATGAATGTAAAATGAGCCAGCTTCAGTATGCTGTGCCAGAAGGGAATGAGAACTAGGAAACTCCAGGAAAAAACTCTATATTCCCTTTTTAAACTGCTTCTCTTTAACTGTTTTCCCCACATTATCCTGACACACTTTTTTTTTTATGTTAACAAACCTCCCCCCATGCCCACACCTGACCCAGCATCCGGGTTCCAACCTCACCAGGTTCCAACGCGGCGGGAGGCTCTGACGGAAGCCAACCCCTCCTTCCCAGAGCGGAGCCAGGTACTGTGCTGAGAGCTGGTCTGACACATCCTTGAGGGGCCCCAGGTGCAGGGCCGCAGCAGGAAGGCTGTACGAGCACCAGAAGGCATGTTTCCTACACGTGAGAAGGGTGGACTCCCAAGGATACTTAAAACTAGGTCACTGTTCAAACATAAAATCTATCTAGCTAATTACAGAGCGTGATTAGAATGACTGGATTTGGGGCAGAGACATATTCTTCTATGTCTTAATTTGGGAGGTGACAAAAAGGGTTTGTTGATTTTATAAAAACCCAGCAAGCTGTACACTTAGGATTCGTGCACAGGTGATGCCAATGTAGTTTTCAGACGATGCAATCTGCCAGTTCACACAGAAGCTACTTTCATTAAGAAGACGGTAAAAATCAGGACAGAATGCAGACCCAGTCCTCACTTCTAGGCTCTGCCGGTGGAAATCTTTGTCAGCAGGAGTTCATTCATTCATTCATTTGAAAAATACTTATTCGCACACCTACTGTGTACCAGGTACAGTTCTAGGAGGCGGGGATATAGAGGTGAACAAAATGAAACAGAATCCCTGCCTGCATGGTTATAATAATAAATAAAACCCCCAGTGTGTCACTGGTGATAAATGGCACAGAAAAGGGGGGGAAAAGTTGGAAACAGGACAGAAAAGGTGGGGGTGGGGGGGCCTGATGGAAGCAGGATGGGCAGGGAAAGTGTCCCTAAGGTGACGTTTGAGCCAGGACCTGAAGGAGGAGAGGAAGTGAGTCGTGGCTTTCTGGACAAAAAGTATTCCAGGAAGAGGCACAACGGACCGAGTGGGAACACAAGGATGTTCAAAGAACAAGGCAGGAGCCAGAGTAACAGCGGGGGAAGGGAGAGGAGGGTGTGGGAGCCAGAGGAGGGCAGGGAGGGGGCGGGAGGCGGAAGGTGAGGGGCCTCCGGGGCCCCTGGAGGGACCACCCACCCATACTCCACGGGCCTGGGAACGGTGGAGGGTCTGAATTATGGGGGAGGGAAATGAAAGCCGAGCTTCAAGGACAGCTATTTTAAGACTAAAAGCGTAGGTTGCTTAAGCTGCCGCTGAATCCCAACTCAAGGAATTATCTAAATAAAGGGCTTCAACACCCTCACGAGGGGGGCAGGTCCTCTGGCCGGCATGCTGACACCCACGCGTCCACTGTTTCACACGGGTCCACAGAGCTAACGTCATCCATCAGACCCAGCCTTGCCCCCACCCCCAGTTACAATGGAAGTGGTTACACAGCAGATTGCAACATGGCCAGTATTACAGCCGCAAAAAGTGCCATCAAATGTAATCTAGAATTTCAGATCCAACTCTTTTTGTCAAAGCTTCCACTCTCTGGGTATAGAGAGAAGAAAGGAATATAATGAGGAGCCAGAAAAACTGAGAAAACTACTCAGATTCACCCAAACAACCGAGCATCCGTTTTGGAGAGAAGTCCTGCTGGAAGGAGGGGTGGCTCCCAGCCCCCGGCAGCACCCCTGGGCGTGAGGACCCTGCCGGCTGCCCTCCTGCCCTCACTGCATGTAGCCCCCTGCCAGGCTGGGGCAACCCCCCAGCACCAGCGGTGCCTCATTTCGTGACGGCAGAGCCCAGCCCCACTCCCACACCCTTGAGGCACTGTCCTCTGCGCTAAAAAAAGATTTGATAAAACCCAAGGATCAATATTAGGCTGCTGTGTTTCTTCTGTTTACAAACATGGGTCAGCAGGTGGTTAAAGCTCGAGCAGAGGGGAGAAGTCCCCTTTTCCCCACGCTGGGATTAGCTGGTTGGCCCATAGAGCGGGATGAGGCGAGCGCGTGATGACACTCACAGGCCCCACAGACCCGGTGGCCTCCTCCCGAGCCGCCTTGCTGGGCCAGCCTGGGGTCGGCCACTCAGCTACTGCAGGCCTCGAGGTCCAGAAGAGAAGCATTTATTCGTGACCCCATTCATGTTGCAGCCTTAAAAAGCCAACAGGGCCTAATCATAGGGTGCCAGCGTTTTCTGAGTCTACAGAACTTGCCTGAGGCTGTCAGGTCCCTGATATCTCTGTGTAATTTCTTGGCTCTCCAGTGATTAACAGACACTTTAATCTGCAAGGCCTGAGTTAACTGGGGGTGCAAAGGGGGCTGAGCTCTGCCTGCAATCCCAGGACCACAACACCAGGAGCACAGCCTCTTGGTGCCAACACTGTGCAGCGGGGGCTTCTTAAACCCCAAAAAGGGATGTTTGCTGACTTTAGCTCTCAAGTGAGCTGGGCCTTCGCTGCCCTAGATGAACATACAGTTTGATCCCTTGTTTGTACCGATGAGGGTTCCATCTGATGCACTCCAGCTCGCTTTACTGAAGCAGCTGACAGTGTCACATGGGAAATCTGGCCACGAGGGAGGCCTAACAAAGCAGTCAAATGTCAGCAGCCTCAGTAGTTCGGCCTACTCCTAACTAGCTCGCATTCACCAACCACGTCTTTGCAGAGGGCCTGTAGCTGCTGGGCAAGGCTCACCTCATTTGTCACTGTCAAAGCCCATCGTAGGTGGGCCCTCTAAACAGACCATCAGAAATGATAAAACAGTTGAACCTTTAGGAATAAGATTTGGCTGAGGTACCTTCCAGGGACGCTGTGAAGGGGCAGTGGGCAAGGCTAGCACGTCTGCACCTTTTGCGTTTACTGATCCCCTGAATTGCTCTTGGGCCTTCACCCACTGGGCCTCCCTCTGAGGCCGGCCCGGGAGCCTGGAAGGGAGCGGCTGGGCCTGCTTCACCGATGAAGAGGCAGAGCCTACACGGGGCCTGGAGGCTGCAGCTTGGGGTGTCCCACAGTGGGGTGGAGGGGCCCTCGGGCTGCTGAGCCAGCCGAGGCCTGGAGAGAGACCCAGGACTTTCACAACAGGAAAGAGGTCTAGCAAAGTGCCTGGAAAACTGAGACAAAACCGTTGTGGGCATTCTCTTCACGGAAGAGCTGCTCAGCCTCTGTCTTCCTGGTCTCCCTTCCCGCCACGTGAAAGCGAGGTGGAGCGCCCACACTGGTGTTCCTGGATAGACACCCGTGGAAGGTTCCAGCACACCAGGCCCCAGGCCGGTGTACAGTCTAGAGGAGGCGCTTGCTCCGTGGGCCACCCCTGCCCTAGACAGGATTGTAAGTCTATATATGGGGGAGGGGAATTGCCGGTTTACACTTCTTTTCTTTAATCCTGAGGTGTGGTTGTGTGTGTGGATGACCTCTGCATTCATATCCTCTTAACTCGGCATCAATGGCAGAATTATTTTCCGAGTTGTTGCAAAACAGAAAGGGGACAAAAATGTTACACAGTTGACTGATGGCAGTAGACAATTCCTGTTCTGACTGTTGAGTCAGAAAGGGAACCTGCCTAAAATAAACATCCAGTGGCCGAATGGGCCAAGGACATGAAGGGACAATTCACAGAGCAAATGGAACCCGAAACAAGCGCACGGGAGGGCAGGGCAGTCTTGAGGGCAGAGACACGAGCTGGAAAACAATGAGATGGATTCAAGGAAGAGGAGAGGGAGGCAGCCGTCCAGGACAGAAGGTATGCGTCTGAATGCCGGGCACCGCTCCCCACACCACGGGGTCCTCACCGGGAAACGGGGCAACGAGGACATGCCCTACAGGGTGCTGGGGTCACACTAAATGAGGAGCACCCCGGGAGACGGTGGGGGCAGAGGCACAGACTCTGGAATAAGACGGCCGGGGTTCAAATCCTGCACCCTCCCAACTTCACTGGGCAAAATGGAGCAGCTGACTTAACCCTCATCTGCCTCAGTTGTTCCGCCCATAAAGTGGGGACGATAACAGGAGCCACCTCGTTGGGTTTTGTGAGGATTAAATGATCCCAAGTTTTGAAGCACTTACAAGAGTGCCTGGCACAGAGCAAACACTACAGAGGCCTTTATTAAGTAAGCACATCATGGAACCCTCTTGCCATATGTTTAGATACTGAATAAACAGGGAAACTCACCTCAGCCATTTCCTCCTGTGGGTGTGCTGAGAGGGAGGAAGAGAGGATAATTATGGGGGGTTGGAAATACCTGGTCTTTAAACTCTAAGAAAGTGCTCCAAGGCTTTTCCCTGACCATACAATAATAATAATAATAATAATAAAATGGAGCCACACCAGTGAAAGAACAGAATCCCATAGTTTTGTGTTCTGACCTTCTAGTAAATTACTGCCTCTCTGCAAAGAATGTGCATGCCCCATACATTCATCACAGGTGTCAGTGTCTGGGGACTGAGTCCTGAAGCCCTGGCTCTGCCGGCTCTGCAGGAGGTTGCTGTTAATAGAAGCCAAGAGAAAAGGTGGAATTGGCTCAGGTTGCCAGGGGGCCACTCCTTTCCCACCTGAGGAGCCCACGTCTTAATTAATGGATTCCCGCATGCCCTCTTCCTTCTCTGGCAGCTGAAAGCGCCTTTCTCCCCAACACCCACTAATATGCTATCCCAGGTCTCCACGGGGGGCCTGGACCCTGCCTGCCAGAGACCCCAGCCATCACTCTCAGGGCTGGACACACCTGCTGCCCAGCCATGAGAGGGGGATCCTGGGAGACCACCTGCGCAGCCCGTCGCACCATGCCAACCATGCCTGCCCTTAGTCAAAAGCCCTCATGAGGGGCCCACGTGGGCGGAGCCTGCAGGTTGGTGACCAGCCTCTGAGCTGGAGGGTCCTTGCCTCCATGTGAGGGAGAGTTCATACCTGTTGAGGGGTCCTACTGGGCCACGTCCTCTCAGAGCACTCATGCAACCTTCACCCAAGCCCCACATGGTGGCGATTGCTACCATCTCCCACCTTACGGGTGAGGAAACTGAAGCATGCAGTGACCAAGAGAGAGACACCAAAGTCTCGCTGCTGGCAAGAGGAGCCAGGACGGAGCCCAGGGGGTCGGGCCAGAGCCTGGCCCTTCACCTCTGAGGTGGCCTTCAGATGTGAGCAGAGGCCTTCCCACTGGCGGGAGAAAGTGAAGAATTCTTTCTAGGGGTGCTCACTCCTACGTCACTGGAATGGACCAACTGGAGGGAAAGCAAAGGACTCTCACAGCAGTGCTCCCAACTGGCTGACCCAGGAAACCCCTTGTTAAGGGAGTTGGTGGAAGACAGAAGATTTCCAAAAGACTTGTGAGCAATGCCAGGGTTCCTTTGTTACCGGAAGACTTTTCTACCCTGCAGCCCTGGGCTAAGGGCCTTCCTGAAGGCTCCTTTCTTCATTCTCCACTCCAACTCCCCAGCTTATTGCAACTCGAGCTCTCCTATGCTTTAGCTGCAGTCACAAGAGAGGAGAAAGCCCCTGCTGCCAGGCCGGAAACATCCATGGCTGAAATCTTTTAGAGGAAGGAAGAAAAAATACATTTGGGCCAAAGGGCCTCATGTTAGCTTTGTGCCAGAACATAGGCAAAGTGTGTCAAGGTGCCGCCAACAAGCCTGCAGAGAAGATAACCCTGGATCCCTATGAACAACCTGGGATTGGGCCTCCTGAGACCCTGGACCCCTAGGAAAGACCGAAGATGTGGTCACCTATGACCCCGGACCCTACCAGCAGCCAGGGACTTGGCCCCCCAGGAAGGCTGCACAGCTTTATCTGGAAAGAACCGTGGCACTGTAGAGTGAAATGACTGCTGGAAAGTCAGTAACTGCGCAGCCACCTCGGGTGGAGCCAGGGAGGCGGGGGCAGGCCTCCCGGACTGGGCACTGTCTGCGTACGTGGGACCTTGGTGATTCTTTAAGAAGGGCAAGGGGAAGTGAGGGAGCCAAGTGGGGTCAGGCACAGTGAGAAACACTCGAAACTAAGAACAGGGCACCCGGGCCGCTAGTTTCAGTTTAGTCATGAGTGAGCCGTGTGACCTGGGGCCAGCCTCACCCTCTCCAAACACAGTCTCCACGCCCATAAGATGCAGAAGCCACAGTGAGAGGCACTGGGTCCCCGCTGGTGCTAATACCCTGCTGCCCGAGTCTCCAGCTACTAGCCACTGAGGCTCTTTAAATGGAAACTTATTAAAATTAGACAAAATAAAAAATTCAGTTCCTCAGTCATCCTACCTATATGTTAAGTGCTTAATAGGTCAGGATTTGAATTACGATTAATTGAAATTTAATTTAATTAAAAATGCCATTCCTTAGTCACATCAGTCACATTTCCAGTGTTCAATGGCCACATGTGGCCAGTGGCTACGGAGCAGATAGGGGGCATTTCTACCAAAGCAGAAATTTCTAGTGGGCAGCATCGAGACTGTGCAGATGGAGACATATGGTTCACAGAACATTCTTTAAGTCGCCCCTACAAAACAAACAAACAAACAAACAAACAAACATTGTGTGGTAGGTTAGAACCTATATAAAAGTAATAAAAGAGAACTGGATTTGTTTGCTCTGTGTAACCACGTCTATAATACGAAAGGATTCATCTAAGATAACTGGAGGTGCGTTAAAATACCATGCCATGCCAAATTACAGTTAATGGCAAAACACTCGTACAATTTCCCCTAAATATTGGGTACAAACAGGAATGTCCATCTGCCACTTTTATAATTTAATGTTGAAGTGCCAGCCAAAGCATTTGGAAAAGGGAATGAAAGAAAACATGTAAGTATTATAAAGAAGGCAGCAAAATCATCATTATTTTACAGATGATAAGATTTTTTATCTGGAACACACAAAATAATCAACTGGAAACTATTAGAAACAGAATGTGGTGGTTGGTTACAAAGTTAATTCATAAAAACAACTTCCTTCATAAGAACATAAAAGTAAGTGTAATGAGAGAAAAAGATCTATTTTAATATATTTCTTAAGTTTACATTAAAATATTTACATAGAACATAAAACAAATACAACAAAAGAAATAGTGGCATAAATGACAGCTTAAATAAGTAGAACAACCTTAAAGAACATGATATTTAAAGGTATCAGTTCTCTTTAAGTAACTCTTATAAACCCAAAGCAACCCCCTACAAAATACCAACAAGTTTGATTATCACATTTTTGTTTTGTTTTTTGTTGGGGGCAGGAGGGTAGTTGGAATGTGACAGAATGATTCTAAAGTTCACAAGGAACAGGTAAGTAAAATTGGATAGGAAAATAAATAATGAGAATTAGCCCTATGAATTGCTAAATAAGGCTAAACTATAAAGTTACAGTCATTAAAATAAAAAATTAAAACTGATTCAGAAATGGCCCAAATTCTCAACCTATCAGAAGAGTCCTGGCGAAGATATGTTTGATCATTTAGGTAGTATTTCAAATCTGCAGGGAAAGATGAACTGCTTAATAAGTGGTACTAGAACAACATGCAGGTTACAAGCAAAAAAGAAAAACAGAAACCTAACTCACACCTTGTGATAGTTAATTTCATGCGTCAGCTTGGCTGGGTTATGGTGTCCAGTTGTTTGGTCAAGCAAGCACTGGTCTGAGTGTGGCCACGAGGCTATTTTGTAGAATTAAATTGTTAGTCAATTGATTGCCTCTATGGCTGATTATATCTACAATCAACAAAGGAACTGTCTTCAGCAGTGAGAGGAATCTTCTCATCCATTTGGTTGAAGCCTTAAAAGGAGAACAGATGATTTCAGCAGTCAGAAAGAATTTCTCTTCTATCTGTACTCCAGACAGCCAGCTTCTCCTGGGGAATTCAATGTCACATTCACTGAGTTTCTAACTTGGGGCCTTCCCTATGTAATTTGGACTTGACAATTTACACAATACTGTGTTGTATAAACATAGTAAACATACACATGGGGTATATATTTAAATGCATTTATCTCTCTTGGTATACAAAGCATATGTTTATACATGCACAGAACATCTGAAAGGGTGTACACAAAACCTAGAGGCTAGCTCTAAAGGACACTCACAGGAAATTATTTTCTTTTACTTATTTTATGACCAAATGTTACTTTGATAATTCATTACTCTCCAAATCACACAGCAACCTAGACAAATGTAATGATGCATGGCTGGTGCTCAGTGAACAGTACTGATTATGAATGGTGCTCTTTTGACATTCCTCCATAATACCCTGACAGCACAGTGTAGACCTACCACAGCTGATGAGCCACCTTCCCCTGCAGCCAGCTCGTACTGGTCGTGCTCTCCAGCCTGAAGGCGGGATACAGACCTGAAGCATCAAGAACCAGCCCCAAGAACTGAGAGTCCAGATTACGCTCTGCTAATGCCCACACTTCGATCCTCACTCCCCACTGGGGCCACACTTTGATGCAACCATCTCACATTACTGCAACTGAGTGACAAGTGGCAGAGTAAGGACTATCTCTGTAAAGACTGCCTTGTTTCATTAAAAGCACAGCAGGTACTCTGTACTAAGCGGACAGCATGCATTTCATTAAAGAAGATCATCTTTCCTGGCACAGTGTAATGGATTCAGAGATAAGAAAGACCACAAGTTGATTTTGCCCTTTCAGGACTAGATATGGCACAGAATGGCCAGCAACCTTTGGTCAAGATGGCTAGAGGCTGGTGGAATAGCCTGAGATAGTGATGGGGTATTTCTAAAAAGATCTGTGTGTCCCCTGAAAGGCATTCCAGCACAAGGAGAGAGAAGGGAGAGGCCCAGACCTCATCTCCAAACACTAACACTGATTTTTCAATTACAAGATTTTTTTTTAATGTGCTAGGAAGTCTAGGATTTATGTTTTACCATTCATGGAGTTTCCATATGCATTATATTTGAGATCCATAAAAAAGCATTCAGGTTCTTGTTTTTAACTTCGCAGCTATGCTCATTTCATGTTAAAATGTACCATGTTAAATTACAGCTTTTTCTAAGCATTACAAGTGGTAAGTGGTAAGCCATGGTGGTCTTTGGTACACTACACCTCATTACAGTATTCTGAGTGCTCGGCAACCTTGAAGTTTGTTCATTTCACACACATACACACAATCGCTGCAATGATTTTAAAACTGGAGACTTACACAAGTAAACAAAGGAGTATGTGTAAGGATGCTGACATGACCTACGCAGCTGCTGCAAGTGCCTAAGTTACTCCTTCGTATTTGATGGACTTAGAAGAGCAGCACCTTCACTTTGATGATGCCGTGCTATTTCCACCGCTCCCCAAGTACTGTGTTTATTAAGCACTTACTGCGTGGCAGGCACTCTGCTAGGCACAGGATGAGCCACCGCGAGCAGCGCATTACAACAGTGTGTGTGGAGAGCTTTGCATTTCAACAAAAGGGCCAGTAAGTACTAAACTCTATGAGCTGGGTGTTATGCTGAGCTCCTTATTCAGATGATGTCCGTGCGGCAGGCACCATTGTGAGCCCCATACTTCAAATGAGGAAACGGAAATGCAGAGAAGTTAAGTGACCTGCCCAAGGTCACGCAGCTAGTTACTGGCAGAGCTGACTCTCAGGCCACGGCCCAACCTCTGTACCCCACCACCTTTACCATGTGTGACCCTGAACTGTGGTCGATATGTGTCCCTAAAGGAGTATGGGCGCTTCTGGGTATCTGTGCACACACCCTGAGGCGTGTTTCCGTGCCCAGCCAAGCCATAAAAATTAAGTGAGATTAATAAAAAGCATCAAGGAAACCTGCAAGTTGGTGCTAACGCCAATGTGATCCCTTTGCTATCCAATGGAGAAAAGGAGGAAGAAAAAATTGAACCAATAAAAATTAAATGGTGACCCAATATAAACCTCTAACAATATGGTTCACTGATGTGAAAATGGGATCCTTGACAATGACTAAGCAGTATTTTCTGAGCATCTACTGTCTCAGACAGTATCACAAACATTGCTGTCCTGCACCTTCTCCCAGCATCCTGTTAGGGGAAGGGCACCGCTGAGCCCTGGGCTTACCCATTCAAAGTGGAACCGGCTCAGAATCTCAGTAAGCCCCCAAGGTGGCAGCAGGCACTATGCCATCACAAGCCACCAGTGCGGCACATGACCTGGGCTGACCTCTGATAACCAACCCCTCTGTTAAGCACAGGATGTCACCCCCACCATGAACTTCACTACTCACCCACCCCCACTTTCCCCCTCCACTTCACACTAAATCCACATTCTCAGGCAGGCTCATGGTGCTGAGACCAGGTTATTTTCGTGAACTTGACCTTAAATAATGGATACACTCTAAAAAACTTAAGAGGTTACAAAGTATCTTATGGTATGGTATCAGTGTTCCCCAATATATATCAAAGACTAAATGGATATTTGACAAAACAGAGCCCATTAGGATCAAAGTGTTTGCCCAGGCAAATTTATGAAATCACTGAAGAAATACACAAACTTACCAGAATTGATTTCAAAAAATGAAAACCACTCTGCAAATGTTGTGTCTAAGTAATAAATGTGGTCAAGTCCGAAAGACACATTGGCCCCACAGCTATTCTAGAGAGATCCAGATGTGAGGCAACCTCGAATCACTTTCCAAACATCTGCACTTGTTTTAAGATCAGTGCATGAACAGTGACCCAGGTAAGTGTCCTGATGGGTGGTCTGCCATCAGGAGCCACCAACAGCCTTTCAGGCAGTTCTTCGGACCCAGACCTGCAGTGGCCTCCATTTACCACCCGAGATCCACAGCTTAAAATGCAAGAGTGGTCACCCATGGGAACCTGAGATCTTCAGCTTCTCAATTCCCCAGAACCCTGGCTCCAGCCCCGAATGCTCCCACTGCACAGCCTGAGCTATACATCATGCTGGAATCATCTGAGGCCAGCACTCCCCTAACACAGGTCTGCCCACTCACCCACCAGCACAGCCTTTTCCTTTTAAAAGTGATCTACTGAGTAATCTCAGAGCTGATGCCTGCTCAGGAAATTCTCATTCTCTCTGAAATAAAGTATTTGTTTCATCTGAGTGATTTTTCCCTTTGTATTTCCTTAGGCCGATGATGTGAGTCATATTCCAAATGATTTACCCTTAATCTAAGTATGTGCGGGAAATTTTGCAAATGTGTTCCGAGGCATATTTGTAGTGGGATCATTCCTTTAAACAGCACAGCTACCTTGTGTTCTGTGTTCTAACCAGAAGTGGCCGCAGCACCCAGTACCAGGGAAGGGTCCCTAGGGAAGGTGGCCTTCTCACCCACAAGCTTTTCTGCTGGGGGAGAGGGGTGGGCGGGGGTCTCTTCACTTTCAAGTTTCAATGGCAAATTTCCCTCTATAATAGCTTCATTTGCAGCCCAAGACAAGACTCTTCTTTTCTGGAAATTCATTTTCTTTGTCATCTGAAATAAAGTCTGCCAACCAACAGGATCCATCACAAAACATGAGTGAAGTTACTTCCCCCTGGTGGCGACTGTTGGGTCTTCTGAACAGCCTGGACTAGCTCTGGCTGCAAAGCTCTCTGTCCCTTCCACCAGCTGGGACCACAGCTCCTGGGCACCCTCGCAGAGCTGGGATCAGGCCTCACCCGTGTGTTATTACAAGCTGACCCTGTCCTAGCCAATGGCAAGTCAACTTGAAACACCCGACTTGTTATCTGAAGGCTCCTGGTTCTTTCGGATGGGGTGGAAGTAGGAGAGGGGAAGACATTACTAGACAGAGAATAAAATGTGAGATTCAGAAGACTCTGGGCTGGAAGCAAGGAGATCTGCTTTAGGTTCTAGTTCCACCACTACCTAGTGAGCACTCCTCAGAATGAGTCACGGCCTCTCTGAGCCTGAATCCCTCACTGGAGAAATGAAAGATTTAGGTCTCCAAGAGCCCTTCCTGCCATGACACTGTGAGAATGGCCAAGGAGAGAAGCACAGTTACTGTGGGATTCTATGTGCTCACTGATTTTGCAGAGGGAGAAGGCTTCTTCCTCTACAAAATGGGAAAATAGTGGTATTTATCTTAGAGAGAGGGTTATCTTAGAGAGATAAGGATTAAGCAAGACAATGCCTGTAAAATAGTTGGCACAAATGATAAATGCTAAATAAACAGGGTCATCATAATGAAGTGTATATTGATTATAACATCATTTAAACTCAAGAGTGAAAGAGGGTGCTACTAACAATTTCCCTGGGACAACAGGCATAAACCAGGATGGTCAAGCCAGGATGTACCGTCACCCTATTAATAAATAAAAGCCATCATAAGACTTGGAAAATTTTCCAATAATTGATGGACTTTTAGAGAATGCTTCGCTCAAGTGTTTTGGCATTGGGAGGCTATGCCTTTGGAAAACCCTCGAGTGGTAACTGGACAGAATCCATGCTGGGGTCATCAAAGGCCTCTCAGATTCAGGGAGGTCATATCAGATCAGCCCTACTCAATTTTCAAAACCAATTAAAGAAGCAAAGTTTTAAGTGACTGAAATGTGCCTCCTCTCCAGCCACAAACCAGCAGCTGAGCCTCCCACTGATGAATGCAGGGCAAGAAGGCAGGGATAGGGGTGGAAGGCTAGAAAAGGATGGAAGAGAACTAGCATCACATTGGAGAAATTTTTTTTCTGGGCAATTCCTACCCAGAAAAACCTGATCTAACGTGTGTGTGTATTTGGGGGAGGGGGGAGGTTAGGGGAGCACGAAGCAAACGGCTCATCTCACCCATGGGAGAGCACAACCATTGAGTTTTGAGAGCCAGAAATGATGTCTCAGCGAGTATCCAATTCAATCTGCTCAGTTCACAGCCAAAGCAAAGCGACTGAGGTCTGGAAAAGTCAAATAACTTGCCCAAAGACACATGATTAATTATGGATCTATTAAGTTATTTGGTCATATTTACACATCATACACACAATACAAAAAATATTTTTAAAGCTGGAAAAAAATTAATTTTACATCTTCCCTGCTGGCCTGGGAGCTCGATGAAGGCAGAGACGATGTCCACCATTCACAAAGGGCTCCCCAGGGCTCTGCTCCCACACCACCACCCAGCCTACCGGGACTGGGGGTCGGGATTCCTGCTCTCATTTGGCAGCTGAGGAGGCTGGGGCTTGGGAAGGTTGACCGACTTGCCTGGGGTCCTAAAGCTGGTCTTGAAACCAGTACAAAGTGCTCGGAACATAGCAGACACCAATAAATATTTATTGAATGAATGCATGAGAAAGTGAATGAATGGGTGAAGTAAGGGAGCTGGGATTCAAATCCAGGTCTGTCTGGCTCCAGTGCCCGGGCAGTGACTTCTGCTTGAAGACAAGAATATCATCAGGGCTCCTCCTGTGCCTGGTATACCACAAGCACCCCAAAACATCTGCCGAACATAAATAAGGGACTGAAAGAAAACATAAGGAATTTGATCTCACATGGACCTCAGTTTCTTGAAGATAAAAAACTTTCTTCACAGAGCTGTCCTAGAGTTTACACAAGACATGAGAGGTATATGAAAACTTCGTGTGCAAGGCACCCTTCTGTAAGAGGACTGATTGGTAGCAGAGGCTCTGGAGCTGGCCAGACTGGGTTTGCATTGTGGGAGCAACACTGATTGACTGTGTGACCTGGGGTGAGTCACTTGGCCTGCCTCATCCTCAGTTTCCATATCTGAAGAATGCGGATGATAACAGTACTGATTGCATAGAGTTCCTGTGAAGATGAAACGATTCATATTACACATAAATCCTTTTCTATTAATCGATGGAAACTATTTTATCTTTAAAATAAAGCACAAAGTTTAACAAAAAATACAAAGGCGAGAAAGTAAAACAAGCTATTGCTATGTTGAGCAATTTTGCCTTTTAATTCTGAATTCAGGCCAAGCTCAAATACCTCTTTCCATAGTGCTAATTATGATTACATATGGGAATTTCAAACTGCACCTGATGAAATAAGTAACGAAAGGAAAAGTAGTGGACCTTCCCATGTTACAAAGGCTTTAGTTTCACAATCTCTTCTTTCAGAAAGCAGTGGGTATCAGCTTTAGATACTTTAGAAACACAACTACCTGGCTATAATCCTATCAGGATTTAGCTGTGGGGGCTAAAACTGTATTCATTTATGGAGTTTTAAGAGTTCTAAAAAAAAAGAAATCAGATTATAAAACATCTTAATAAACATTTCTAAACAGCGACTGCTCCAGAAAAGTCAAAATTAAAAAGGTGCTAATAAAGAGGTAAGTGTGGTAGGCAGCTTGTAAATGCCCCATGATAATCTGGCATCCTGCCCACTGTAATCTCCTTCTCTGGAATATGGGCTGTAGTTACTGACTGGCTTCTAATGAGTAGGATACAGCAAAAGCAATGGGGTATCACTCCAAGATTAGGTTACAGAAAACCGGTGGAATCTGTCTTGCATTTCCTTTCCCGCTCATTCAGACGGGAGCCAGCTGCACATTGCAAGCTGCCCTGTGGAGAGGGCCACATGGCAGGGAACTGAGGGCAGCTTCTGGCCAAACGCCATCGAGGATCTGAGGCCCTCAGTCCCCCAGCCCACCTGAACTGAGCCAGGCCAACCATCATGTGAGTGATCTTGGAAAGAGATACACCTCAGTCAGCCTTCGGATGGGACTGCAGCCAGTATTTTATTGCAGCCTATGACAGACTTGGCAGAGGCACCGAGCCAAGTCACCATGCCTGGATCCCTGATGCACAGAAATTGTGAGATGATAACTGTTGATTATTTTAAGCCAGTAAGTTTTGGGTTAATTTGTTACATAGCAGTTGATAATGAATACAGATACCCATATTGTGTGTTTATTATATTCCAGCCACTGTGGCAATCATTTTATACATATAATGAATGTAAGTACTATTAATAGTCTCATTTTACAGACAGGGAGACTAAGGCACAAGTAGCTTCCCTGGGGTCAAAAGGTATGCCTGCAGCCGTACCCCTGACTGTTACACTGCCCTGCCTGACTGCCCCCTCCAGACTGATTCCTGACAACACTGCACACAGAAAGTGTGTGTGGAGGGCTCCCCCACCCCACCCCCAGGAGATTAAGCTGGAAAGGGAACCAAACCTGATGTATGCACAGCAGCTACTGCTGTGATAGGAGAGCCAAGCATGGCAAACGCACCCCCTGATGTGGATGAAAAAGGGGGACTGTGTCCACTGATTACATTTTTAAAAAGAAAAGAAGCAAAGAGAGGAAAACTGCCTGAAATATGAACACTGGAATCCACAGGCTCTGCTGTAGCTATTCTCTTCTATCACAAAGCCTATTTTTTGTTCCCTTATGTAACTGTCTTGGGACTTGAAAAGTCTGTGGTGGCAGGCAATAATATTTAAAGCTACCACTACTGGAGAAGCAATGCTTTGAGCAATGTTTGGTGGTGGCAGATTAAGCTGGAAAGGGAACCGAACACTTCCTGGGAGTGGAATGGTAAGGCAGGATTAAGAGAAACTCAGGCAAGTAAAGAAAATTTGGTTTATTTAAGAGTAGGGGATTTGTATATCAGGGAACTAGTAGACAACTTCTAAAATCATCTTTCTACACATGAACATAGATTTTTCTTTTTTATACAAAACAATCTGAAAATTCCCAGATAAATTAAACCGTACCTGTTGGAGACCAGATGCTTTCTGTCTCCACATTTAAGGAGGCTTATGGGGAAAAGGATTTCATGCATAATTTAAGTCTGAGAAACGAGGAGCTATGATACTAGGGTGAAAAGTGGAAATGACCTAAAAAATGCCTGGATTTTACAGTGTAATATAACCCATCAGTTCCTACCCTACTAGGATGTCACATCTGACAACATGCAACTGCCGATAGACTTACCACAGAGATGGACACAAACACAGCCAAGTGTATACTGTTTACCAGCTGAAATGACACAGATCAGCTGTGTCACCTGAGGTCTTAAAAATGCTTCAGTCATCACACTGCAGTTCGATGACATCTAGTCTCACAAAACCAAGTTTCAGGACAAGGACGTGGTCTGACATTCAGCCGGAGGGTGAGCAGGCGAGGGGGTGCCTGGGAAGGCTGGGGAGGCAAACCGCGGTGAGGTGAGATCCCTTGGATGTGGCCTCACGGGCCCAAGGTCTCAGGCTGTCCTGCCGATGGCAGTGGTCCTGCTTTCAGGCTACAAGGCCGGAGGACACTCGAGCAGGGAGTTTACAGGTGGAGAGCTGGACTCTCATTTTTGACTTGGGAAATCAAGGCACAGAAGGGGATTTCCTTATCTGGCTAGAATTAGAACCCAGGTTTCCAGTTCTATTATCTTTTTACAGGCTTAACGCTTCCAGGTGGGACAATGGTACTGGACCTTAGCTATTACTTAGAATCACCTTGGGAGCCTTCCCATCTGCCTTCACCTGGGTCTCAACCTCTGAGGTTCGAGTGAACTGGCCTGGAGGCCCCCCCGGGGATTCCAGTGTGTAGCTGACATTCCCACCATGGTCAGGGGGATCCATTCATACACAGATTTGAGGACATCACTTATATTCCTTTCATGCCTATCAGAATAATTTGTCATAAAAAGAAACTCATGGAAGTATCACAAATCTTAAGTGAGCTTTTTTCTTTTTAAAGAAAAGTGAGTTTTTTCACTAGAAAAGACTAAATTCTTCTATGATTGGCATTTCCTGATTTAGCCTGCAGGTAAAGCTCTAACACCCAAATAAGCATTCATGTTTCAGACAACAGAAAAACAGGTATTAAGTTCCATTACTTTACGGAACTATACTTACTGCTTGGAAACTAACAATTTGATTTGGGAACTCTTAAATTCCTGGTTAGCTTGGTGGCGACTGACTAAACCCTTATTTTAGCGAACCAACTAACCATTGCCAACAATTCAATAGCACATATAATTACTAGTTCAAAGCACTGCTTTGCTTTTCTAAGTAAAAAAGAGGTTTCATAAAAAGAGTACATTAATAGACTATGCTAAGCAAATCTGTATACAAACAGAAAATAATCTTATATTAATAAAAGTTTTCATTCATGTGTAACAGTGTGAAACTCTCTAATAACGATATTTTAAATTAATGACAACATGCTTTTAGTTGTTTTTTAAGTAAACCCTTAATTAATATATTCATTATAAATTATTTACAATATAGATGCTAATCCAGCTAATAAAAAGAAATCTTACACATTGTACCAAACTGTTACAGTTACAAACAGGGTTCAGATGTACACTTCCAAATGAATTAGTAGTTCAAGTGAACTTTCTTTCCTTCAAGACTAAGGTTATAGAATGATATGAACATATGCAAAGAAGTTAGACGCCATCCTTTCCCTTCACACCATCGCTCACCCAGGTGACCCCTATGCACTGGTTTAAGACGATGACAAAGGATCTGCATCAGAGTTAAACTGAATGGTCTGCCCACCAGCTGTCACTCACTGCCAATCTTAAAGTAGGTGAACATGTTACCTTAAGAGTGGCTTTTAGAATAATTAAAACCGTATAAGTCCCATATTCCCTCTCAGAGGGGGGATTTTAGCTAAATGAGAAACTCTCTGTTAACCTGCCTTGATTTTTTTTCTCTTGGGTGGCCTTACAGCACCAAGCTATTTGCCTTCAGAGACTCTGACTCACATACCTGAGTTGCTTTTTGTGTCTTTACCTACAGTTTTACATCTTACTCCAGTAAGATGAATGGGCAACCAATGCACAAAGCCCATCTCCATTCTGAAGCTCCTGTGCCCCAGGCAGACAGAATGGGAGGCCCTGTCTCTTTCTCCATCTCCACCAGCCACCTTCATATCTCCCCTGGACAACTACAAAAGCCCTCCAAACCACTCTCTTTGCTTCCTCTCTGCCCACCTGTCCTCCTTCCCTGCAAACAATTTTCTGCCCAGCTTTGCAATTAGAATAAAATCTGAATCCTTATCACCACTCGCAGCCCTCCTCCAGGTGAACGGCCCCTGGCTACCC
>PVKY010001009.1:0-36462 GCA_004027775.1 Bradypus variegatus | reverse complement strand
AAAAAAAAAAAAAAAAAAAAAACTCATAAAAGTAATGTTATATAATATGTTAAGGAAGGGAAGGACCTTCTTAGCATGACAAGGTTGGACAGTATTTTTTTAAAGACACTAATCTGATTGCATTTTTTTAATTCAATAAGGGAGAAGACATCATAAACAAATTGAAAGACAAAAAAAGACGGAAAATATTTCTAAAGTAAAATACAAACTAATATAAAATTAAAAACTTAAAAGGAAAAATATTGAAAATCCAATAGAAAATACAGATAAAGGGTAAGAACATAAAATTGATCAAGTGAAATAGCTTCCTTTGTCCCTGTTCTCAGGGAGGTAAGTATCACTAAAAGGGTGTGCCAGTTGGGATATATTATATCCCCCCAAAAGCCATGTTTTAATCCAATCTTGTGGGATACTTGGATTAGGCTGTTTCCATGGAGATGTGACCCACCCAGCTGTAGGTGAAACATTTTCATTAGCTATTTCCATGGAGGTGCGACCCTGCCCATTCAGGGTGGGTCTTGCTTAGTTTACTGGAGTCCTTTAAAAAGAGCCAACACAGGCTCAGATGCTCAAAGATGTTTAGAGATGCTCAGAGTTGTGGACAGAAGGAGGTTTGGAGATGCCAAGCTAAGGACACACAGGAGTTGAGAGAGGAGCTGAAACACAGACCAACAGCAAAGGACCAGCAGACACCAGCCATGCACCTTCCCAGCTGACAGAGGTGTTCCGGACGCCATTGGCCATTCTTCAGTAAAAGTATCCTCTTGTTGATGCCTTAGTTTGGAGAATTTTATGGCTTTAGGGCAGTAAACTTGTAACCTAATAAATCCCCTTTATGAAAGCCAATCCATTTCTGGTATTTTGCATTCTGGCAGCTTTAGCAAACCAGAACAAAGGGGGACATATGCCAAGAGGAAAACACTAACGACAGGATCCCTGTGTAGAGGGGATTTCTGGGATAAGGAGAAACCTCAGGGTCAGTGCCCTGGAGAGGCAACGGCTCAGCCAACTCCTGGGAACATTCCATGGGGCCGACAGCTCTCCCCACAAGCTTATTGTAAGAGGGGCTTTGAGGTCTATCAGAGTAGGGAGGCATTTGTGGTGGGCACATGGAAAACTAAGCAAACAAAATGCAGTGAGTATGAACTACCAACAAGCCTGTGATAGGAAAGCAAAATAATCACAGTTCAGTATGTGGCTCGGCTGTGAGGAAAATTTGCATGGTCATAATGCAAGCCGTGAGTGTGGACTTAATTCACATTCTGATGCAGCACTATCAGGGGAGACGCAGTGTGCTGTGGGGGAAGCTGCTAAACATGAACTTCTAGAGTGAAAAACCAATGGCCAGTGTCTAACAAGGAAGTTCGAGGTGCCAAAGGAAGTGGCTGCTGGGTGCAGGCTCAGGCGATGGAGAGATCGAGGCAGGTGGCTGTTTCACTATGAGCCTTATTATCCTTGGTCCCTGGCTTTTCCCTCCGCACACGGCTGGTCCGTCCCTCCCAAGGTCCCTCGAGGGTCAGTTGGCATGAGACTGAAGCCGTGCACTAGATGGACAATGGACGGGGGGTCCTTCAAGAAAGAAGGCTTACCCACTGGCCAAACAGCATTTAGTCCAGGAAATCTGAGGAAATGTTCCATTCCATTTCTGGCATAAAGAGAAAAAAGGAGATATTTTATTAGATGTTCAAAATGCGTTGGGTGATAACTGACAGCTGTATTGGCTATCAATGACTGCGTAACAAATTGCCCTGAAACTTAGCAGCTTAAAACAACTGCGTTTACTACCTCAGCTTCTGGGGGTGCCTTTGGCTCTTGGGATTGTGGACAGCTGCATCAAGGGGCTGGCTGGACCATGGCCTCATCTCAAAGCTGCCTGCAGAGGACTGTGTCCCAGCCCCTTGCATGGCTGTGGGCAGCCTCAGGGTCTCGTGGGCTTGGCCACAGGTCCCCTCGGCTCCTTACCACACGGGGCTGGCTCCTCCCCATCGAGAGCTCTAGAGGGAGACGCAGTCTTTTTATGCCCTGACCCAGGAGGGGTTGTCCCGCCACCTCCCCTGGGTGCCCTGGGTTATGGGTGCAGCCGTTAGGGGAGGGGCTAAGCCCCACCTCTGGCGGGGAAGCTTCAAAGAACCGGGAGAGCTCCTGGTGACAGAACCTCCTTCGAGAACCAGGAAACAAGGAAAACTTTCTCAGTGTGACATGCGCAATTCATCAAAAGCTAGCAGCAATTACCACGCTAACAGTAACGCACAGAGTGAGTTATTACAGGAGTTAAGTCACGGTCTCGGGAAATTAATGTAACTTAATTAAGGCCATTGCTTAAGTGAGATTAGTGTGGCTTATGTGGTCATGCGGAGACATGGAAATGAAAGGAGATGGGCACCAGAGCTCTTCTTTGGGGAACAGACTGGGCTTTGTTCTGGGGGAAATACACCAGTTCCCCACTGTGCCCCCATTCTCAGGAGACTAGACAAGGGCTGCCCACTGCTCACAGGGAAAGCTGTGAGAGAATCCGGAATGTGCGTGTCATGGACGTGGACAGGGAACTCCAGCCTGGTTCTCCTGTCAGGGTCCGACTGGAGGTGGGAGAAAGGGGAGCCTGGCCTGGGAGTGCGGGGTGGGCTTCCACAGCAGGAGGGGTTTCCCATGTCGGCCACCCAGGATACTGTTCCTAGCTGGGGCGAGAGGCCTCCGATGGCCATGGAAGGAGCCTGGGTGTTTGTGGGGACAGGCTGGCCCTGGAGCCTGGCAGGGGTGTCCAGGCAGCCTCCTGCAAGGTGGCAGGGCCTGGGCTGTGCACCCTGAGGGCAGCCTCCACCCTCTAGAGCTGCAGGCTGGTTCTGCATTTCACATTCCTTCCATCACCCAGGAAGCCTGTCTCAGGGGTCCCTGGAGGGGGCGAGGGCAGGGTCTGTGCCCTGCTGAAGAGGGAGGGTACACAGAGGACCTGATCCCTCCCCACCCGGGACCTCGTGTCTGCTGGAGCCCGATCCCCACAGGATGGGTGTGGGCAAGAGACGAGGAAGGACAGGGCCCAGCCCTGTGCATTGGGGGGCAGTGCTCAGAAGCAGGGCGGTCACAGTGGGGGTGCAAGCAAGGCCCAGGACACAGGGCCTCACTGAGATCCATAGTCCGGGATGCGTGGACTTTCTGGCTGCACTGGGGCCTGTGGCACAAATCCAGCCCCCTTGCCCCTTGCCCCCGGCCCCCTTTGTGGTGCTGAGGTCTCCTCTGCTGCGGGCTCTGAAGGGGCCCCCTCAGCAGCACCTTCCCCAGTCCCCTGTGGGATTAGGACAGGTTGCCCCCAGCCCTCCTTCTCACTGCTGCACACGTCCCCTTGGCACAGCAGTTTGTCCATAGGTCTGTCTCCTACTCCAAGTCCCCCTACCCCAGCAGGGCTGATTCTGAGCCATCCCTGCACCCCGAGGGCCCGGCACAGGGAACACGGGTCTGGGACTCGGAGAATAAACTCCCAAGTGCCCACTGTGCTGGGAGCAGGGACACGGGTCAGCACTGTGGGGACAGAGGGCTGGTGACCAGCCATGGTCATCCCCCCCATCATCCCGTGGGAAGGCTGAGCCTGCCGTGCAGGTCTGCACCAACACGCCCTTGTCCTGAGTCCGGCTCCCCGCAGGACTCAGCACCAGCACCTTGCTGGCAGCGCGGCTCAACTGCACCTGCGACTGCAGTGGAACCGCAATTCCCATTTCATATGAAAAGCAAGATGTTGGTTTTATGCAAAACACAACAGCCACAACAAGAGCTAGAAACACTAGCTCAAGGGACCGTTTGCAAAGTCAGATGGACGCCAACACAATTTCTGTCTGAAGAAACCCCTTGCTGTTGTCTTCTGCATCTTTATGAGTGAAATCCTGCCTCCAGCCCACGGTTCGGAGGGTGCATTTGTGGAGCTGAAATGCTGTCCAGTGACTGATGGACAACAGTGTGATGTAGAGTAAATTGGAGCACTTGCCAGGTGCGGTTTATACACGTCAGGAGTGGAGCTGAGCCGAGGGAGCGGAGCTGCCAGGTGTTGGCTGTTAGGACAAAAAGCCAAACTGAGAGTAACAGTAAAGCCCTCAGTCTCTTACACGGTGCTAGACATAAGATGCCCAAACCCAGAAAGCTCCGGATCCCACAGCTCCGCTCCCCCATGGAACAGTGCCGGGTAGGTCAGCACAGATTGGGGCTCTCTCCCTGCCCAGGGAGCCCTGAGCAAAAGGCTCTGCCAGTTACGGAGCAGAGAGGGACCCAGAGGTGACGCTCCCAAGGAGCCAGTGCAGAGGCGGGACCCAGGCATGGAGCGGGCACCTGAGGCCGCAGCAAGGGGCCTTGGCACCAGCAGCCAGGCTAGGGGGACCCTCAGCTGTGGACAGAGGGTGCCTGGAGTGTGGAGGGTCTGGGGGCATTTACCCCCAGTCATTGTGGGGCCGATAGAGAGGCAGACAGCATGGCCTGGGACCCTGAGCCAGTGTGAGGCAGGAAGGGGGTCTCAGCGTAGGCTTTTCCTCTCTGCGTTCACCTCCATGGAGTAATGTGGTTTGTTCCAGTTGTCCCTGATGGTTTTCATGCTCTGACATCCCTGTGCTGCTCCACATTGCACCAGGGGCCCAGCTCAGCAATTTAATGTCCCCAAAGGTTGCAGTGGACTCAGCAGGGCCCCACCGCCAAGCTCTTGCAGGGGGAGACTGCAGATGGGGGGCAGCGGGAATTCGCACTGGGTGTGGAAAGCACTCAATGGACATGGGCATCTGGTGAACAAGTGATGCTGAGGATGACGATGAAGAAGAAAATGACATGGTCACAATTTACTGGGAGTTCATGATGGGATCAGACAGACAGACAGACCTGGCAGCAAAGGGGAAAAGTATTCACAACTCAGAACTGACCCCAGCCCCAGGCTGCTGCCCTCAGACCAGACAAAGGAAAAGGCTCACCAGGGGACAGTGGTCAGCCCAGGGGACCTGGCCTGGCTGGGGACGGGCGCTGGGCCTCCCCAGCTCTCTGGTCGTGTCTGATAAAGTGGCACCCGGTGGAACTGGAAGGTTCTAAGAGGAAACACCGTACGCTCTTCCATCAGACACATTTGTAGAGCAGAAAGTCAGAGATGAAGTAAATAACTTCCCCCATTTCTCAAATGAATAGGTGCATGGAATCCCTGCCCACAAAAAATTCATTTCAAATAGCATCGATCTTAACTGTCACATTTGGTGCATTTACAGGAGGATGAGGGCTGAATGCTAATATCATTTCCTGGAGGCACAATCCAATCTTAATTAAATCTGCACCCCACTGCATTACTTTAACTATGATTTTCCAGCAGAAAGCATTGTGAAAAATCCATTCTCCCTTCTTATTTTAATCATATTTCATAATCTGAGAGCGGCTATGCAGGGTGGACGGGCTCCGGGAGCTCAGACGCAGAGGCAGGAGAGGGGTCTTTTGGCTCCTTCCCAGAACCCCATAGAGAGAGGTGAAGGTGGCTGTAAGGGCATCAATCAGACGGATTCATTCCACAAGCTAAAAAGCCCGTCAGAAGCTGGAGCATGGGAGGAGACATTGGTGTAACGACACCTGTAAGGGAAGAGCAAATCAGTAACCAACAGTGAAGCCGCACAGCAGATGAGTGGCCGAGGGCCTTGAACTGGCTCCTGGAGGAAAGCGGATCGCCGCTGAGGAGCCCACACCTGGCTGGAATCGCACACGGCAGTGGCTGCAGGGCCCAGCTCAGATGCTCCCCTCCCCAGGCTGCTGTGTGTGCTGGGGTAACTCACAGATCCCCCACACCTGGGGAAATGCCTCCAGCCAAGTGGAAGGAGGCTACACCTGCCTCCAGGCCACCAAGTCAGTGAGGACCCAACAGGTGCAGCCAGCACCCTGGGGCAGTTCACGCTCCAGAGCTCCCTGCGGTCTCAGGTTGAGGGGCGACTCCTGCACCCCCTCCCCTGCCCCTCACTCCTTCCCTCCCTCCCTGTCTCCCGGGAACCTCTTGAACAAGAATCCCCATCTCAGGCCCTGCTTCTAGGAACCTGTGCCAAGACACAAATTAAAACTCCAAACCCAGCGCAGGCACCGTCTGGCTGGAACCCAAACGGCCGGTGCCTTGTCTGCTGGAAAATCTGCAGAGCAGGAGACTGTCAGGCCCGGTGGTGGACCTGTGGGTGAATCTCATAAACTTAATGCTCAGGATAAGAAGAAAGACACCACAGGACAAATCCAGCACGGGGCTGCGCATGCCAAGTTCAAAAATAGCAACTCTGCCACCCGGCCCGGGACGCGAACAGAGGGGATGTGCTCTGCAGAAGCCAGGATGAGGCTCTCCCAAAAGCCAAGCCAAGATTCCCATGGGGGCGGCTGTAACTGAGGGGCCGGGGGGTTGGGGGGAGCAGAGGAGGGTGCTGGGGTTCTGGCGACGCTCCAGTGGTGACCTGGGAGGTGGTTACAGGCATTTACTTTATAATTGTCATGCACTTTTCAATGTGTATAGGCACTGTGAACAAAAATAATGAGGCAATTTTATTCTGAATGGTTTCCCTTGTTTGCAATGAATCTTTTATCAGAGTTTCTAACTTCAAAAGAAAAAATCAGCTCCCTCCGCGAGAGGTTGTCTTCGTGAGTGTCAGTCATCTAAGGATGGTTCTGATCCGAAGCCCCCGCACAGGGTGCAGGCTCCGTGCCACACCAGTGCCTTGTACGAGGGGCTGGGCCCGGAGGTCGCTTGCAGTCTGAGTGTCGACCCCTTGGGATGGTTTGCTTTGAGGAACAGGCTGTGACGGGGGCTGGGTTTCCAGTGGAGGCTTGGAAGTGCACCGAACCCGTGGTCTGTTTTAAAAGTGGGGTATTCTCAGTAAAGAACACTTTAAAACAAAACTACATTCACAAGGAAGTGAAATAGCCATTGGTTTGGTTTCTCTCACACCGACCTCAGAGGGAGAGGAGCGGAGCAGGTTGGCAGCTGACGAGGCCAGTGCAGAGCCAAAGGGGCACCGGGTCCTTCTGTAAGGGCCAGCAGCTGCTCTGCAAGCCTCTCCATGTCAGCACAGCCTGTCCTGGGCTGCAGAGAAGGGCAGCTGCTATCCCTGAGGGGTAACGAGACGGCCACGGCTGGCATTAACGGAGCTGAGAAAGGCAGCCCAGAAGCACCAGGCTTAGCACTGTTATTTCTGTCCCACCGAGGCTCCCCGTCTCCCCCCCACTTTTCTGCAAACCGTTCACAGCCTGCTTGGATGTCCCTTGGCCCTGCACCCTCCGTGCAGGTTGCCCAACAAGTGTCAGTTGAATGAATGAATGAATGAATGAACGGGCAGCCTGGTTTTGCCAGGGGATACTCTCCACTCAGAACCCCGTGATGACCCCCAGTCGGTGCATCCAGAGCCACCCAGGTATAGCCCAACGGATCAGGAGATGCCGCATGGACCCCACCTGTGGGCAGTGGGGGAGGGGCGCAGAAAGATGGGGGAGGGGCTCCCGCCGCTGGGTTATGTCAGTGGATGGAAAGCTCCCAGCTGACACTTTAGTCCACACCTGGTCTTATTTCAAAGGCTCATCCAGTGTAGGTAGAGAAGCTTATCAGAAAATACTCCTAGATCTTACTGTATCAAAAAAAGCATCCAAAAACTAATGTTTCAAAGGTTTGTCTTTGTCATCGGGGTGAAGGGAAACCATATCCAGTGGCCGATTAGCAGTTTCCAGGCAGAATTCGGAGGCTCCAGCCTCTGCCTCCTCGCCTTCCCCAGGATGGATCAAGGCTCGTTTCCCAGGACTCCAGGCTCTAGAATGAAAGCACCACACCCGCCAGGTAGGAGCGGGGCTTCTTCCCTAGCTTCCTCTCCCACCTTCCCTTCTAGGCCCTTTCTTCAGAGGATGGGTCCCACCCTCATCCCAGCCTTGTGACCTGTATCCTCTCCCCTGGGGACCAGAGGACACGGCGGGGGTGGGGGGGACATGGGCCTGGGGCGGCAATCACAGGCACCTCAGCAGAGCCCACTCTCTTTGGGGAATCTTTGGGGAATGCTGGCCCAGCAGATAGACCCCTCCTGTGACCCCACATGGGAAAGGGGCGATGAGAGACAGATGAGAGCCAGGTCTGAGCCAAGCACCTCCCACTCCCAGCTCTTCCCTACCGCTCGCCCCCATCCCATCCTGGGCCCCGCTGACCGTCCCAGCCCTCCACCATCTGCAAGCTCTGTGTTGGCAGCAGACTTGACGGTGCTGGGTGATTTAACCGCTGCAGAGGCTGGTCACAGTGTACTCAAGGCAGAGGTCGTGGGCTCCTCTTAGGGGCTTTACATGGCCAAGTTTGTTCTCCATTTTTTTTTAATTGGGAAGGGCAAGAACTAAGCCTTAAGTCAGAAATACATTGAAAAATATTTATCCCATCAACAGTTCAGAACTAAAAGCAACCGTAAGAATGATAGAAGCCAAAAGACATTTGGAAAGATTCAACATTTATTTCCAATTGAAAAAAAAAAAGATAAAGAAGGAAAAAATCTTAGTAAATCAGGAAGAGAAGGAACTTCCTTAACACGATGAAGAAAATCTCCCCCAAGATGCAGCAGGCAGCCTGTCTGTGAGGCATGACAGAGGCTCCTCCTGAACTTATTTTGGAAAAAGGACTCTTCCAAATCAGTGAGAAAACATAAACGAGCCAAATGGAGGTCTGAGAAGTAACAGGACAATAGAAAACAATATTTAGACCAATAAAGCTGTTCTTAAGACAACAGCGTCACACCTTTCTATCTACCACATTGGCAGAAAGGTACAATGTGTATTCAGAAAGGAGCAGTCACTGGGTGCTGGTAGGTGTGAAAACTTGTGCAACTCTCTGAGGGACTGCCTGGTAACATGTGAGGAAAAAATACCTTAAAAATAGCTTTGACTCAGCCAGTTCTCTTGTAGAAAATCATAAAAAGGAATCAATCGGGTAAGTGGTCAAAAATATACATAGCATTGTTCATACCAATAAAAATTTGAAAACAACCTAAATGAGTGACATAATAACCTACGGCACATCCATACACAGGATGTTGAACAACTAGAAAGTCATGATGGAAATGTAGATTGTTTGATTTGGAAAGTTGCTCTTAAGATATTTTCAGGGGAAAGAAAGCCTGTTCCAAAGAAAACACAGTCTCAGCTGCAATTTATAAAAAGAATAGAAATAAGAGCTTTGAAAAGTCCACACCCTAAATCACTGGTGATTATCTCCTGGGGATGGGAGTACAGGTGTTTTTAATCATTTTATTCCTTTTTCTTATGGGTTATTCCAATTTTTATACCATGAATTCTTTTACATTTAATTAAAAATGTATATTGTAATTGCTACTAGTACTTACAAATGGCAACTGATACAGTGGAAAGTTTTTATGAATTGGCAGATTTGGTGGACAAATACAGCTTGCCAACGCTGACTCAGCAAGAAATTTAAACTCTGTCCTGAGAAGACTGCAGGGAGGAAACTGGCTCCCATGCGGAGGTTTTCATGGTGAGTTTTGGGCTGTCAGAGTTTATGTGGTTGTAGAGACTGCTCTTTACCACAAGTGCGCATCGCAAGTCACTGCACTCCACGGACACGACCCCCGCTGGACATCTCAGGAGGAGTGAAACCCCACTCATTCTTCACTCGGCTTCTTCCCACCCATTTCCGGGACCCACAAAAGAGGGAGGATCTTACTGGATTCCCATTAGGATGCCCCCGAAACCCTGGCTGAAAGCCAGCCAAGGAATGATCTTTAGGTGGAAACGAAGACCGATCTCATGCATGAATATACGTGAAGAGTTTAAGTTAAATACTAGGTAACCAAGTGGACAAGGGACCTGGGAGAACAGGTGCTCAACTGTGCAGTATTCAGAGAAAAACAAAACAAGAAAAAGCAGTTGCCACCGCCCATCCGGCAATACGGCAAGTGTGGAAAAGAGGGGCCGTCCCGTGCGGGCTGGGGAGGGTTTGGGTCAGGCAGCAGGACCGTGGTGCTGGCAGGTGGGCCCAGGGGCCACCTGCTCTGGAAGGCTCTCCAGCAGTCTTCATGCACGACCAGTAAAATAGAAATGTATTTGCATTTAAATTGGTCAATCTTGCAGTTATTGCAGACATTTACAGCCACTTTGAAGGACTGCCTTCCTTCCTTCTTTCCTGGGTCGAATCACACCCCCACAAGGACACGTTCATGTCCTAGCCCTGTTTCTGGGGTGTGAACTCCGTGAAAAGAGCTTTGAAGGTGCTGCTGGGTGAGACGAGGACCACCTGAGCAGGGTGGGGTTCAATCCGAGGCAGGGTGGATTTTGGCTCAGCCAGTAGGAGACAGACGTGGGACAGGGCAGAGGCTGAGTAAGGGACGCCGGCAATCCACCACCAGACCCCCAGACTCTGGGGAAAGCCTGGCCTGGGGAGCAGGCTCAGGCCCCACAGAAACCTCCAGCCAAGGGCCGCTTTATCACTCACACAGCATGGACGGTCTGAAGAGCAGGGAAGACGGCCACTGCGCCGGTCCCCGGGAGGGGGGGGGGCGCTCAGGTCAGGGCCGATGGAGGGCGGCTCCCCACACCCCACATGGCCTCAGAGGGGGAGACCAATCTGGGCTGCCCAAGGGTGGGGTGCTTAAACGACCCTGAGAATTCCTGCCCTGGTTAGTACCGGGGCTCCTGTCCCCCACCTCCAGGTTGCAGGGCTGAGGGGCCTTTCCATTGGACCCAACTGGAACCCCTGGTGGTGGAGACAAACCGAAATGATAGGAAATGGGGGGAGGGTGTTAGCGTGGGCAGAGCGTGCCTGTGACTTCCCCAGAGGGCCCTGCCAACACCTCGGCCTTGGACTTTCAGCCTCCAAAGCTGAGGGACAGTAAATTCCAGCGTGTGGTTTGTCAGAGCAGCCCTGACAACCCGAGATGCCCTCCTGCTCGTCCTCCTGCTCCGTCCTCCCTCCAGTGCAGGGCAGAGTGGGCTAGATGCGGGCACAAGAAGGGAACAAGCTCTCTGTATTCGCTCCCTCCATGGTTAGATGCATATTTCTGAACCTGTGAGGTGAAAAATCCAATTTCAAATTTTGTCCAAATAATTAACTGGTTGTCTCCGTATGCATCATTTAGTGCAAGCTCATTTATTGACTAACTCATGCCTCCCCCTTGATTTGGAGTGCCTTCCATGTCAGAAATGGACTCCCTGGGTGCAGGAGGGCCGGTTTCTGTGCTGTCACTGCTCTCGTTTTACCCTCCTGCCATTGCACAATTCTAACGACTGTGTTATTAGAAGGTTTAATATCTGCTGGGGCTGGTCGCTCCCCAAGATCCTTTTAAAAAAGGTAATAATTTTCTGACAAGCCCACTTGAGCGTTATGACACTATGTTAATATCCACCCCAAAGTGCACTGGGATTGTAGCTCGTTTCATTAAAACGCCATCAATTAATTTAGGAAAGAACTGATGGTCTTACTCCTCTGTTATTCCAGCCCGGAGCGGAATGTGTCTCTGCCTGTAACCAGGGCTTCTTTACTCTCTTAATTGACCTGCGCTTTCTCCATGTCTGTTGTAAATGTTTCTCCTGAGGCTTTTTCCTAGGAATTGTGTGTCATTCACGCACAATCCCAACTCACCCAGCCCCCACCTGTGGCGGATACCCGGGGATGGGGCTTCCCCGGCCACTGCCGTGGGGGCCATGACTCTGGGGGCAGTGGGGAGCCTGCCAGGACCCAACCCAGCCTGCCCTGGATCAGTTGGAGGTGACGTGGTGGTCAGAGTGGGGACAAGGACCCTTCCCTATGCCCCTGAGTGCCGGGAGGCAGGTCCTCAGGGCACGGCCGGGTCCTTCGCCTGCACCAACTGTTCCCCACCCCTTCGCCCCCCCATCCCCACCCCCAGCCCTTTCCCTGAGCCCCTTCATGGCACCCCACAAATGGGCCATGGGCCACACCCCACAGTCCCGTCCAGGCTGAGGGCAGGCGGGAATGTCAGCCAGGGGCTCCATTCCAGGGGTTTTACTCAGGCTTCCTGCCCACGCTGCTCCTGAGCCCCCAAGTGAGGAGGCACAGGGGTGGGGATGGCACCACATCTCCCACACCTTGGGGTGCAGGGTGCCAGCTCTGCAGAGGGGGGTTCTGGCCACTGACCACACCCCAGGCCAGCACCACAGCTGGCCCCAGCCACATGGCAGCGACTCCAAGGGGCCGGTGCCCATGCCCAGGCCCGGTCTCATGCCCTGGCAGTGCCCTGCTATGGGCTGGTGCTCAGGGTGACTCTGCGTGTCCGCGGGGGGAATGTCCCAGCCACACTCCCATGCCTGGCCCTTGTCAAAGGCTCCACGTCCGAGCGCCCCAGGCAGGCCTGTGTCCGGGCGGGGTGAGTCCACTCAGCATCCCACCCTCCCTGAAGCAGACCCCAGACCCAGAGGAGAGCTCGTGGGGAAGATCGAGGAGTGGGTACCCCAGTGGGGAAGAAGGGGAGGCAGGTGGGGGAGGGGAGACCCAAGCCTGATTCAGGGAAGGGTGACAGTCACGTCTTCAGCGGCTCCTGCGGGAATCCTGGTCCCCGTCCCCCCAGCTCAGGGCCATCTGAGGGGCGGACATGGCCTCGGCCTCGGCTGTGGGTGGCAGGGTGGGGCTGCCAGAGCCGCCACAGTGAGGGCCTCAGGGGTCTGGGCAGAGCTCTGACTGGTCCCACATCAGCTATGCGTGACCTGCTGTGAACACAGATCATGGACCCTCAAGGACAGGCCCTAATCCTCAGAGTCGAAACAGATCCACAGAGGCACAGGTCCCTAAAGCCCCGTACTTCCCTGCACCAGCTGGGCATGGTGCCCCATGAGCATCACCTAGGACGCCCAGACTCTGCAATCCAAAAGAAGGGGCTCCTAGACTCGCCCTTGGGGGGCACAGAGCACCCCCGTCCCTGTCTCCACATCGATGCCAGCTGCAACTTCAACACTTTTCTCCACCTTGGAGGCAATTCCAGGAGGACCTACCTGAGATGGAAAGGGGAGGGAGGTAACAGGAGGCCCCCCACCTGCAGGCTGGGAAGCCCTGGGGCTGCAGAGAGCGGGTGTTTTCCATAGTCCATCGGAAACTCCTGAAAGCAGGTGGGTGCTAAAGGGTAAAGGGGAGGAGCCAAGGCCAGCTAAGGGGAGGAGCCAAAGCCAGCTAAGGGGAGGAGCCAAGGCCAGCTAAGGGGAGGAGCCAAGGCCAGCCCTGCAGGGGAGCCCCTCCCGAATGTGGCCTCAGACACATGTGAGGACCCTGTGGATGGCAGGCAGGATTAGCAGCCCAGCCCTGGCTCAGCAGAAGGACTGGCCTCTTGTCACTGGGGTGCTGGAGAGAAGGGCCTGATGACCTTCAAGGTGCCCAGCCAGGCTGGCATCCTCCGAGTCTAAAAGAGCTGGGTCTGTGATCCCGCAATGACTTCACCACAAGCACAGGGAAGAACTTAAACAAACAGGAGAGAGGGGGCTCTGGAGACCCCACACTGGCTTCCATCACTGTGACTCCAGGCAAAAGCTCCCGGCTGTCTCAGGTCTCTCTGCAGATGGAAGCTCAGTTAGGCTCAGGATGTCCATGAGCGGAAACGTGGTTGCCCTCCCTGCCTCCCAAGCGAGAGGGGCCTGCAGTGCTGTCTGCTGGCGACAGGTCCCCGTGGGGCCGGCAGCTGGAGCCCCGAGTGTTGGTCACATCGAGAAGGTGGTCCGGCCTTCCTAGAAGGATGGACTTTGTTACAGCGGACGTGGCCTCTGTGGGGTGGGTGCCATGCTGACAGAGAGCCTGGGCTGCTGGAGTCCTTGGGGGGCCTCAGGGAGTCTCCTTGAGGGAGGCCACCATCAAAGGCTCAGGCGGCTCCAGGCCCTCAGTGCCGTGCTCGCCCATCCTGGCCTCCCTGTGCTCTGGTGTCCAAAACTTAGCAGTTAAAATGCCAGCATTCACCATCTCACTGTTTCCGAGCTGGGTGCCTCTGGCTCAAAGTCCTCGTGAGGCTGTGGGCCACTGTTGGCCGGGCCGTGGCCTCATCCGAGCGCTCGGTCAAGGCAGGATCTGCTTCTGAGCCTGCTCCCATGGCTCGTGTTGGCAGGACCCGCTCCTGCAGGCTGGTGGCAGTGGCCCCCTTCGCTGCCTTGCCATGTGGACTCCCCATGGCATCCAACTTCCACCAGCACGAGCAGGCAGTGGAGCCAGAGACAGCAGGAGGAACCCGGGGTCTTCTAAGTCCAGTCTCGGACATGCTCTCCCGTCCCCCTCGCAAAGTTCTGTTTGTTAGAAGCCACCGAGCCCTGTCCACCCTAAGGAGAGGGGACGGCACCAGGGCTCCTGTCCAGGAAGTGGGTTACAGGGAACCTACCTGGGGGCTGCATTTGTGTCCGTGAGATGCACCCTCCATGGAACGGCGGCTTCCCAGGGGGTGAGACCCCCACCCCTGAAATCAGGCGGGTGCCTCCGAGGGGCTCTGTGCTGAGGGAGGGGAAACCAGGCTCGGGGCTCCCAGCTCCATTGTTGTGAGGTCCCCTCAGTCCTGACAGCCTCCCAGATGCCCCAGGCCCTCTGTGTGCAGGGCGGCTGAACACATGGCTCTGAGGAAACCCGAGCTGAAAGGCTGCCAGGCCAACGTTCTTCATGACGGGGGGGCGGGAAGTGTGAGGATTTTTAATTTTCTTTTTAATCAGGGCCGCATCAGCTGGGTCATCTGAAGAGCCCTTGGCTAGTCCAAGGTCCTGGGGAGGCTTAATTAATCCTGTGAATCTGTGACGGTGTGGGGGGCCACACTGGAGACAGCGCCCAACCTGCCAGGCGCTACTGACTGCCAAGCTGCTCTTCTCGTGGGAAACAAGTCAACGGACACGTTCTGGGTCCCCACATCCCATGCCTGCCCCAGGCCTCTGCTCCCGCTCCCTGTGACCCCTGCCCATCCTGCTTGCCCCTTCCTTGGGATGGGCCCTCCATCCCGGCCACAGTCTCCCTCCTGGGCAGGTGCCTGCCTCTCCGCTTCCTGCTTGGCTTGGGAACTGTCCCCTCCAGAATCCCCAGCACAGTGCCCAAGGCCATCCCCTGAGCATCAAGACGAGAGTTTGGGCTTAGAGTGGAGCCCCTGCAGGGGGTGGGGGTCAGGCCTCAGGCAGGAGGGGACTCCCAGGTGCTGGCTGGCAGGAGCCAGGGGTCCAGAAAGGAGGTTGGCCCTGTGGGGGTGCTAAGGAAGGGCAGGGTGGGTTGCAGGGGCGAGGCTGGGCAAAGGGAGGCCCAGGGGAGGCTCTTTGTTGCAGGACGTGGCCCCCTGCTCCAATGGACAGGAAAGAACTGCTGATGCACCTGGTGACTTGCCCCACAGCCCAGCAGGTCAAAATGCAGCCAGGACATTGGCGACTCTCAGCAGTGTCCTGAAGAGGAAAGAGGAAGAGAGAAATTCCCATTTGCTGGGAGCCTGTGCCCTCCCTTCTGCAGAAGCTGGGGTGCTGTCATCTTCATGAAGGAGGATGGCGCTCCCCTGGGGCAGGGAGCAGGGAGCTCAGGCCAGTCCTGATGGCATCCCAGAAGGTGGTGTGGACGGCCAGCTGTGCCCTGGGAGAGGGGCAGTGCATTGGCCACTCCCAGGTACCTGGGCAGCATGACCCTAGAGGTCCACCCAGGGCCCCACAGGCCCCAGGGGCCCAGCTTGTAGGTGCTGGATGTTGGTCACGTGTACTGTCCACCCACATGCTTGTCGCCACCAAACTGGGAAACCACTGAAATAACATTCAGTTAAAAGCACACAAAGAGGAATTGTGAGAAGATGGCCGAGTAGGATCCTCCACCAGAACCTCAGGCAGTGTATTCAGTGGGACTGATCTACCATATTTTGAAACCCCAGAGTCCAGTGGAACCCTGAGAAGCACCTGGGGAAGAGAGGGAGGAAGAGGCTGGTGAAAGGTAGTAAATACTGGTGCATTGCCCTCTCCATGTGGCGGCCACCACTGCCCACCCCGAGTCCCACGGCTGGCAACCAAGGGGTCCTAAAACCCAGCCCCTGGTACTGAGTGCTGGCACCAGGGTGGGGCACAAAGACCCAGTTCCGCAAGATCTGGGGCTGTATGGTCCTAGCACTGATCACTGATCAGAAACGTCAGCTCATGGGAGTCAGCTCTGGAGGCACCATCATCCCAACCCACCACGGACACGGGCAGCGGAGGAGACTTTAAGACTGTGTGCTTCCTCAGAGCCGTGAGGGGCTGCATTTCCTGGGCAGGTGCCAGGTCAAGAACCTGCAGCTTTGGGGAGCTGTGGGTGAGGCACCCAGTGCTCTTCAGCACGCCCCCCCTTCTTCCCTCACATGACCCAACTATATGCTGTTTACCAGAGACACACCTTAAATCCAAAGACACAAGTAGGTTGCAAGTGAAAGGATGGGAAAAAAATATACCATGTCTTTTGGTTTGTTAAAGCTGCTGGAATGCAATATGCCAGAAATGGGTTGGCTTTTTCAATGAGAATTTATTAGGTTACAAATTTACAATCCTGAGGTCATTAAAATGTCCAAGTTAAGGCATCAAGAGGAAGATACCTTCTCTGAGGAAAGGCTGTTGGTATCCAGGTTTCCTCGGTTACACGGGAAGGCTCATAGTGATGTCTGCTTGTCCTTTTCTCCTGGGCCCTGGTTTCAAAATGGCTGCCCCCAAATGTCTCTGGGCTTCTCTCTCAGCTCTCTGGGCTTTTACTGTCTTCTATCCTCTTCACAGAGGAATCCAGTAAAGGATTATGAACTGCCTTGAATGGGCTGGGTCACATCTCAATTGAAATAAACTAACCAAAAGATCCCACCCACTATAAGTCTGTCCCCACAAGGATGGATTAAAAAAACATGTTTTTTTCTGGGGCACATAAGAGATTCAAACCAGCACACCATATAAGTAGTAAGCAAAAGAGAGCTGGGGTAGCTAAACCAATATCAGATAAAATAGACTTTAAGTCAAAATCTCTTATGAGGTATTCTAGTTTGCAATGCTGCTGGAATGCAAAACACCGGAAATGGATGTCGGCTTTTATAAAGGGGGTTTATTTGGTTACACAGTTGCAGTCTTAAGGCCATAAAATGTCCAAGGTAACACATCAACAATCAGGTAACTTCACTGGAGGATGGCCAATGGTGTCTGGAAAACCTCTGTTAGCTGGGACACATGGCTGGTGTCTGCTCCAAGTTCTGGTTTCAAAATGGCTTTCTTCTAGGACATTACTCTCTAGGCTGCAGACCCTCTTCAAAATGTCACTCTCAGTTGTTCTTGGGGTGTTTGTCCTCTCTTAGCTTCTCCGGAGCAAGAGTCAGCTTTCAATGTCCGTCTTCAAACTGTCTCTAATCTGCAGCTACTCTCAGCTTCCGTGCATTCTTCAAAGTGTCCCTCTTGGCTGTAGCAAGCTTGCTCCTTCTGTCTGAGTTTATATAGTGCTCTAGTAAACTAATCAAGGCCCATGCTGAATGGGCGGGGCCACATCTCCATGGCAATTATCCAATGAAAGATCTTGCCCACAGCTGAGTGATCACATTTCCATGGAAACAACCTAATTCAATCATTCCAACTTAATCAACACTAATATGTCTGCCCACACAAGACTGCATCAAAGATAATAGAGTTTTGGGGGACATAATACATTAAAACTGGCACTTGAGGGACAGAGATGGTCATTCTATACTGATAAAAGGGACAATTCAACAAGAAGATGTAACATTTACAAATGTATATTGTTCCAGTTTGCTAATGCTCCTGTTATGCGAAATACCAGAAATGGTTTGGCTTTTAAAAGGGGGGTTATTTGGTTAAAAAAGTTACAGTCTTAAGGCCATAATGTGTCTGATGTAAGGCATCAATAAAGGGTACCTTCACTGGAGAAAGTCCATTGGCTTCTGGAAAACCTCTGTTAGCTGGGAAGGCATGTGGCTGGCACCTGCCGATCCTGGGTTGTGTTCTAGCTACCTCTCAGCCCCTGTGCATTCTTCAAAATATTGCTCTTGGGCATTTTTTCTCTCTTAGCTTCTACAGAGCAAACTCTGGGCCAGCATAAGTCTGCTTTCAATGGCCATCTCCAAAATGTCTCTCTCAGCTGCTCTCCGAAATGTCACTCTCAGCTGCTCTGAGGTCCTTCTGTTTGTGAACGCTTTTATAGAACTCCAGTTATTAAATCAAGACCCATGCTTAATGGGCAGGGCCACACCTCCATGGAAATAATCTAATCAAATGTGTTACCCACAGTTGGGTGGGTCACATCTCCATGGAAACAACCTAATTGAAAGATTCCAACCTAATCAACACTAATGCATCTGCCCCTACAAGATTACATCAAAGAACATGGCATTTTGGGGGACATAATACATCCAAACTGGCACATATATGCACATAACAGCAATGTCCCCCCAAATATGAAGTAAATACTGATAGATTTGAAGGGAGAACTAGAGGGTTCTACATTAAAAGTAGGAGATTTTAATACATCACTTTCAATAATGGATAGAACATTTAGACAGATGATGAGTAAGAGAATAGAAAACCTGACCAATACTCTAAACCAACTAGACCTTACAGGCTTCTATAAAACATGTCACCCAACAATAACAGAGTACACATCCTTCTTGAGTACAAATGGATCATTCTCCAGGATAGGCCATACCTTAGGCCACAAAACAAGCATTGATAAATAAAAAATATTGAAATTTATAAAATGTATCTTTTCTGACCATAATAGAATTATGCTAGAAATCAATAACAGAGGAAGAAATGAAGAAATGAAAAATCTGTAAATATGTGGAAATTAACATACCCTTAACCAATGTTGTAAAGAGGAAATCACAAGGGAAATTCAAAAATTTCACTTGAGGCAAGTGAAAATGAAAACATGACATAACAAAATTTATGGGATTCAGCAAAGGCAGTGCTGAGAAGGAAATTTATAGCTCTAAATGCTTACAGTAAAAAAGAAGAAAGATGTCAAATCAGAGATCTAACCTCAAAACTGGAGGAACTAGAAAAAGAAGAGAAAACTAAACCCAAAGTGAGCAGAAGGAAGGAAATAACAAAGATTAAAGCAGAGATAAATGATATAGAGAATAAAAAATAATAGAGAGAATCAGTAAAACCAAGAGTTGGTTCTTTGAAAAGATCAATAAAATTGACAAAACTTTATCTACATTGACAAATAAAAAAAGAGAGAGAATGCAAATAACTAAAAGGGGGACAATAGTACCAACCCCACAGTAATAAAAAGGACTGTAAGAGAATATTATGGGCAACTGTATGTGAACAAATTAGATAACCTAGATGAAATGGACAAATTCCTAGAAACACAAGAACAACCTACATTGACTCTAGAAGAAATAGAAGACCTCAGCAGACCAATCACAAATAAAGAGATTGAAACTGTCATCATAAACCTCCCAACAAAGAAAAGTCCAGGACCAGAAGTCTTCACAGGGGAATTCTACCAAACATTCCAAGAATTAGCACCAGTTCTGCTCAAACTCTTTCAAAAAATTGAAGAGGAGGGAACACTCCCTAACACATTCTATGAGGCCAACATCACCCTCACACCAAAGCCAGATAAAGATGCTACAAGAAAAGAAAATTAAAGACCAATATCTCTTAGGAATATCATGCAAAAATTCCCAACAAAATACTAATGAACCAAATCCAACAGCGCATGAAAAGAATTATACACCTAGATCAAGTTGGAATTATCCTAGGCATGCAAGGTTGGTTCAACATAAAATCAATTAATGTAATATGCCACATTGACAGAATGAAAGAAAAAAAACACAATTGATGCAGAGAAGGTATTTGACAAAATCTAGAACCCCTTCTTTATAAAAACTCTTAGAAACTTAGCGATCAAAGGAAACTTCCTCAATATGATAAAGGACACATATGAAAAGCCCACAGCCAATGCCCTACTCAATGGTGAGGGCCTGAGTGCTTTCCCTCTGAGCTCTGAAACAAGACAAGCTGCCCACCGTCACCACTGGTATTCAGCTCTGTGCTGGCCAGGCTGGGCAGCCCTCCCCATGGCCTCACTTGCTGCCCCGTCCCCGTCTCTGAGAAGGCCACACACCCATCCCTGCAGGTGGGCAGCCCACAGCGCTGAGCTCGTCCCCATGCTGCCCTTTTGGGGAGGCTGTCAGAGTCGCCTCATGGACAGCACCAGCACACCACTCGCTGCCCACGCTCTCCCAGTGTGCCCAGCAGGGGGAAGGATGAGGACAGAAATGACCATTATCAAGGCAGGTGCTTTCAGGCAGGGGTCAAGGGCTGGGGAGGCCTGGAGAGAAAACATCAGCCCTCCACCAGACGGGGTTTCTGAGGATGGTGTCGAGGAGGGGGAGCCGTTGGAGCTGGAATTCAACAGCAGAAATACAGGATGGGAAAAAAATTTAAGTGCTGGACGGGGGTGGGGAGTTGAAGGTGGGATGGCAGCAAGCGCTGTGGTCGGCATCTGGAACATGCTTGGTTGGGTCACGTCTCCAGCACGTCTGGGTTGTGCAGGCAGGCCGGCAGGGTGGGTGACGGCAGAAGATGAGGGGAGCTGAGGGTGGCCGTGCAGTGGTCCTGGCTGCTCCAAGCTGTGGCGTTTGGAAGCATCACAGCCTGGAAGGCAACCAGGGCTCCCACCTTTGCGACTCCATGGCCATCACAGAGACAAGGAACTGTGGGGCACGGCGAGCTCAGTGACCTTTGACAGCAGAGTTTCAGGAGCGAAGTGGGAGGATGTGGTCAGCTTCAAGACGGGCAAGGTGGCTGCAGGTGGCAGGAAATCAGGACAGCAAAATGGGCTTTTCTCATGAATAAGGGTGTGAAGAAGCAGGAAGAATAATGCAAGAGAAAGCAGAGTTGGAGTAGATTTGTTCTGTGCAATAAAATTATATGGAGAAAGCCCTGGGGACCCCTCAGAGCCCCAAAACAACAAAACAAAACTGTGCTCTCCTTCTTCTTGGAATGCCCATTTGAGTTACATTTTGATGACTTTTGAAATTTGAAATCCCCACCAGAGTGGCCAACCCAGACAGCTGGTCAGTCCACTAATTCATTACATTTGACCCTGTGAAAAATAAAGCCCACATGCCCTTTACCTCCCCTCTAAGACAAACCCTCGCCCAATCATTAGGAAACAGGTTAACTTTCTTTTTATGTCTAAAAAAGTCATTTACCATCCCTAGAAACCTGGAGCTGCTTCATCTTACAAGTGATCTGGCTTCTTTTGCTGCAGCAAAACTGTGGTGTCCTGAATAAAATGCTGTGATGTGGAAACTCAACTCCAACTTGTCTTTCAACATGTGTATTAGTTATCCACAGCTGTGTAACAAATGGCCCTGAGACTTAGCAGCTTAAAGCAACTGTCATTTGTTATCTCACAACTGCTGTGGGTTAGGCATCTGGGCCCAGCTGATCTGGGTGCCTCTAACTCGGGGTCCCTGGCCAGGGTCTCTGCTCTATTGGGGCTGCAGACTCTCCTGTGCTCAACTTGGGGAGAATCTGCTTCTCAGCTCATGCTGAGGCTGTTTCGGGGCGCTGGCTATAGGCTGGAGGCATCTGTTCTCTGCCACCTTGGCCTCTGCAGGGTAATCCACAGTGCAGCAGCTGGCTGCCCTCAGCATGGCAGAGAGAGAGGAGAGAGGGGAGTGGGACAGAGTGTGTGTGTGTGTGGGGGGGGTCCAGGAGCGCAAGCAATAGAACCCTATGTCTCTTGGGACCTGATCTAGGAAGGCCCATGTTTTGCTTATTAGAAGCAAGCCACACTCAAGGGGGTGGCTCCCACGAGGTGGGGCCATTGATTGGGGCCATCTCAGGAGCTTCCCACCTTGTAAGAGATTTGAGAGCCAGCTGCAGGGAAAATGGGGAAGGGGGCGGTGTCTGGGAATGGGGTGGGGAGGGCTTGGAGCCAAATGCATGGATGGAGTCAGGGCACCGAGCACAGCCTGGGTGTGGGAGCCTTTGGGGAGAAGATGCTTGGCCTTGGATGGGAATTAAAAATAAGGAAGCAGGCTAGAAAAGAGAATCAATGTAAATCTGTCTGCAATCTGATTTTTTCACTCAATATTTTATGGATCTTTTTTTGTGTGTGTGGTTCTCACTAATAGAAACAACTTTTCATAATCTCCATCTGGGCTTCCTACCAGATTGTCAGCCATTGCTGCCCTGGGCTTGGCATGGGAGGGAAAAGATAAACTTTCCCATGGGCTGGAGTACATGCTGTGTGCCCACAAACGCTTAGTTCCAGGGTCTGTGACCTTCGAGGCACCAGCTGAACCTTGGAAGTGTGTCCCCGTGGTGGGGCTGCACCACCAGAGGAAGTCAGCCCCAAATGGATTGATTGTCCCTGTCCCCAGGGCATGCTCCTGCAGCCGCCACCCCACACCCAGGCCCAGGCCCACCCACAAGAGATCTGGGGTCACATCATGCAGCACAGGGACCGTGGGCTGCAGCCGTGGGCAGGTACATTTTCTCCAAGCCCACCTAGATGTGGGGCTCACTCAGCAGCCTGGTCCAAACCTGACTCAGAGAGAAAAGTTCGTTGAGAGCTTATGAATGGAACATTCCAGAACTCCCCTAGTCTCCTCCTGGAGCCCCATCTCAATGCCCCATCACTGCCCACCAAGCTGTGAGAAAGGAGTGGGATGGAACCAAGTCACAATATTCCCATGTGGAAGATGTTGGCAGAGAGTAAGCCGGCAGCCCCCCAAAAGGAACCACGTGGGACCCTCAGATCCTTGCACACCCGTGTCCCCTCCCCTCTCCTCACCAGCTGTTGAATGGACTGGAGGAGGGACAGATGGGCTCCCAGGACTCACACCCCTATGGATGGCCCTGGGTGGAATCAACTGGAAGGCCATGGTGCCCACCCCTCACTGAGTAGTAAGTTGGCCACTGGTGAGAATGTTCCTGGAGATCTCATCTCCCTGCAACCAGTACGGAGCCCCTGACACCCAGGGGTAAGCGTCTGAGTTAAATGGGACCAGGACACCAGCAGCCAAGGAGAGGTGGCCCCTCCCCTGTTCCTAGACTGTGGGGTCTCAGCTGCAGGCCAGGCTTCCTCGTCCCAGCATCCAGCCTGAGAGCTCCCGGCCCCTCCAGTTTCCAGGACACGGATGGAGTCAAGGAAGGAGCTCGATGCACTGAAGGAGGCCGCCCCTAAAGAGGAGGGGGCTGGAGACCTTCCACCTGTAACCATCACATGTGCCTTCACCAGCACAGAAGTGAGGAAGGGGGATGGAGTGAGGGTGGGAATCAGCGAGCAGGGACAGAAGGCCACAGATGACTCCTACCCGAGGCTCCCCGAAGGGGCAGGATGTGCCCAGGCCTCAGAGACAGATGTGGGGGTGCTGGAGGGGACATCAGGCAGGGTTTGTGGAGAACCCCCGGGTGAGGGCCCCCCACAGGGGCCCGGCCCCACATCTGGCAACTCCAGACAGGGGCATCTAGGGACCCCAATGACAATGGGGCTGGAGAAGAGCCGGTGTGGGGCACTTTCCAGGGGAAAACAGAGAGCTGACAGAAAACGCAGGACTCCCCATGTGAGTTCTGAGTCGAGAGAGGACAGGGAAACAGACACGCTTTCACTCCTGGCAGAGATGAACAGTGACCCAAACCTTCTGGAAGACAGTGTGGGCATAACCAAACGGAAAGACTTCTAGAAAGCACCTGGGGAGACAGACAGATGCCAGATGAAGACAGCTGAGGATATTCAGAGCCTTCGTCACCTGTACCACTGTGGAGACACTGAGCAGGCATGTCAGTCCCCACCTCAGTAATCCAAAGAACAGGTAAACGGAAAGCCAGCAAGGACGCAGAAGACCCGAACATGCTATCAAGCCACTTGGTTTAACCGACATTCTCAGGAACCCCCTCCCCAAACAGCAGAGCCCACCTTCTTTCAGGTGCAGGACCATGCAAGGCTCGAAATATTTTTAACAGCCCAAGGCAGACAGAGTAAAATATGTAACAAAACCGAATTAAAATAGGAACCAGTAACGGAAAGATCTCTGAAAAACCCACAAATACTTGAAAACTAAATAAAACACTTCTGAATAACCCATGGTCCAAAGAAGAAATCAAGAGGGAAATAAAATGTTGTGAACTACAGGAAAATAAAAAACACCATGTCAAAATGTATGAGAAGCTGCTAAGTCAGAACTTAATAGCACTAAGTGCCTATGTTAGAAAACAGAACAAGGACTCAGCTTCTGCCTCAAAAAAACCTGGAAAAAAGGAGTGAACTCAGTCCAATCTAAATAGAAGAGAGAAAAGAATCAAAACCAGTGTGGAAATCAATGAAAGAGAAAAGAGAAAAAATAGAGACTATCCATGAAACTAAAAGCGAGTTCTATGAGTAGATCAATAAAAATGATAAATCTCTGGTCAGACTGATGAGGAAGAAAAAGGAGAAGACACAAATTACCAGTATCAGGAATGAGAGAGGTGACGTCATGACATTCTTCAGATATTGAATGGATAATAAGGGAATATTATGAATAACTTTGTGCTAATAAATCTGACACCTAATACGACACCTTAGATGAAATGAAAAAGGTTCCTTGAAGTTGCCAAAGCCCATTAGAGAGGAAATTCATCCTTGATAGCAATATATCTATTAAAGAAATTGAATTTGTAGTTAAAAATCTCCCCACAAGAAAAACTCCAGATGGCTTTACTAATGAATTCAACCAAACATGGAAGGAAGGAAAAGTGTCTCTCTACCCAAACTTTTCCATGAAAACCCTGTGTTTTAATTTGCTAAATCTGACAAAATGCAAAATACCAGAATGGCTTGGCTTTTAACAATGGGGATTTATTAGCTTACAAAGTTACAGTTCTAAGGCCATGAAAATGTCCAAATCAAGGCCTCCACAGGTGATGCTTTCTCCCCATAGTCTGGCCACCTGTGGTCCTCAGCTCCTCAGCCACACGGCCAGGCCCGTTGTGACGTCTGTGAGTCCTTCTCTCCCGGGTTTCATTGCTTCCAGCTTCTGACTTCAGGGGCCTCCTCTCTGAGCTTCTCTGTGTTCCTGTCTCAGCTTCTCTGGGGCTTTTTTCTCTGTTTCTACCTTTTATCCTCTTGTGAAGGACTTTAATAAGAGGATTAAGACCCACTTTGAATGTGGATCACATCTCAGTTGAAATAACCTATTCAAAGGTATTACAATTCTTAAACAAATTTTATCCAACCTGCCCCAATAATATATAAAAAGTTTGATCCATTGTGACCAAGTGGGGTTTATCCCAGGAAAGCAAGGTTGGTTTAGCATTTAAAAGTCAATCAATGTAATTTGCCATATTAAACTATTAAACATATGCACACGTATATAACACAGACACATATATATTTGTATATTAGTTTAGTATGTACATGACCATCTCAACAGATGCAGGAAAAGTAGTTGATGGAATCCAACATCCATTCATGATAAAAGTGCTCCACAAATTAGTAATAAAATAGCCTGAGGAAGGGCACCTGGGAAAAGCCCCAGCCAAGGTGAAATACCGAATGCTTTCCAAGATCAGAAACATGGCAAGGGTGTCCTGCTGTCCCCACTTCTATTCAACAAGTGGATGCTCAGGTCTGTGTGATAATACAAGAAAGAGGGAAAAGGGGGGTCTAAGTTGGAAAAGGAGATGCTAACCTGTCTTTATTCATGGGTGACCTGATCATCTATGTAGAAAATCTGATGTTAGTCTACAAAAAATTACTAGGACTAATAATTGAGTTTAGCAAGGTTGCAGGATACAAGACCGACATGTAAAAACCAACTGTTTTTCTATATATGGACAACAAACAATTGGAAATTGTAATTAAAAAAATAATGTATCATTTACAATATCATCAAAACATGAAAGATTTACAAATAAATCTGACAATGTGCAAAACCTGTACACTGAAAACCAGAAGACATTTGCTGAGAAAAATGAGAGCCTCCCTAAATAAATGAAGTGACGCCATGTCCAGGGGTCGGAAGATGCCACACAGACCTGATGTAACAAATCCCGGCAGGCCTCTACGAGTAAATTGACAGTTGATTCTAAAACTCTTTCAGAAACGGCCAAATACATCTCCAGGAGCCAAAATGACTCTGGAAAAGAAGAATGAAGCCCACGGGCGAATGACCTGATTTCGAGGCTCACACAAAGCTATTGAGCCCAGGTGGTGTGGCCTTGGTGTACGGCTAGACAAAGAGCCGAAGGAGGCACATGCAATTCCGTGGTGACAGGAAAAGTTTTATAAAAATGGTTGCAGAAATACTGGATATACATTAAAAAAAACAAAGTCCCCAGCTGGAAGGGACAGGTGGAGGGAGGGCTTTCCAAGGGCAAGAGGATGCTGTGGTGGCACTGGATATGCCCATTGTCGTGACGGCTTCATGGTTTACATGTGTCAAAACTTAGCAGGTTGCTGTCTTTAAATACCTGCAGTCACTTGTATGTTTATTGCATGTAGAAAAGCTGCCTTCAAGATCCCATGTGATCTGCCCTCCCAGTCACCCCTCACCGGCTTCCCCCAGCCTCCCGCTGCTCTCTTCCTTGCCTGGTCCACTCCGGCTGCAGAGGACTCTGCTGCTTGGTGACCACGTCAGACCCGCCCTCACTCGGGCCCTTGCATGTGCTGTCCCAATACCCAGGAGGCTTTTCTCCTGGCATTCGCCGGGCTCTGTCACCACCACTGCCCCCTCAGCTCATGGCTTAAATGTGGCCATGCAGAGGTGACATACACCCCTGGGCTGCTTTGCTGCTCGTTCTGCACGGTCCCCACCGACCTCCAACATGCCGTGTCCATCCATTACTGTCACACACCCCCACCACAGTAAAACGTAAGCTCCGCAGGGCAAATGCTTCTGTCCCTTTTGTCCTTGGCCACATTCCCAATTCCTGGAGCAGGGTTTGTGGCCTTCTACACACTCAATACGTAGTTGTTGAAGGAAAGAACAAAATAACCAAGTGCCTCACAGTAGGGATCCCTGATGTGTAGCTTTACACAGTGGAATATTATGCAACTATTAAAAAGGATGAGGTGGCTTTCTTTATATTGACCTTCCCAGCCTGACCAGGGCTCAAGGGCACCCTTATTTCAGCAGCGTCTCCAGAACTCCAGTGCCCAGCCTGAGAAACCCTTGGGATGAAGATGAGCATCGTGTGGGCAGCTCCGATATGCCCACACCTGCAGCTGCCCCACTGGGAGGCTGGCACCCTGACCCCAGGCGGTGCCTCTCCAGCAGGACCTCGGAACCCACACTCTCTCCTGAGCAGTTAGATCAGAAGGAGGCATGGGGTACAGAGGGTGGGAAGGGACTGCTGTTTCATTACTTCCAGCTCCACTGATTTTATTTGGTTAGATGAATTCAACAAATCAGAAAATCCTTCTGGTTTGTGATGCATTTTAATTCAACCCCACTCTCTCTCTGAACCTTGAACATCAGCAAAAGGAAAAAAAAAACCTGAAAGAAAAAGAATTCCCACAATTTGATACCTATTTTCACTCAAACTTAGAGTTTGAATGATGCCAAAATAAAACCTTAAAAAACCATCTCTACAGGTGGAAAGATGTCCAAGATATACAGGCAAACCTCGTTTTACTGTACTTCTCTTTACTGAGCTCTGCAGATATTGTGTTTTACAAGTTGAAGGTTTGCAGCAACTATGCATTGAGCAAGTCTATCGGTGCCATTTTGTCCAACAGTGTGGGTGCATTTCGGGGCTCTGTGTCACACTATAATTCAGATAGTACGTACATTGTGTTTTTAGACATATTGCTATTGCACACTTAATAGACTTCAGCATTGTGTCAACATAACTTTCATATGCACCAGAAAACCAAAAATTTTGTGTGACCCAATTTACTGCAATATTCTCTTTACTGCAGTGGTCTTGAGCCAAGCCCACAATATCTCCAAAATATGTCTGTATTAAGTCAATAAAGCAGGTTATAGAATGGATACAGAGGGCATGATTCCTTTACATAAAATAAATTGCACATTCACCGAAGAATATCCAGACAGTTGTTAACAGTGTCTATATCTAGACAAGGGATTTGGATTAGGACAGGCTCTCATTTGTTACATTGTATCTTTCTGAAAAGTGTAAGCATTTTACAACAAGCATGTATTATATTTATAATCACTGATACATAACAATATTTCCATCTTGGAAAAAATAAAACACAAACTAAAGGGATGAAGAAAAACGTTTGCAATTATTCTGGACCTTCTAAATATTCCATTTAGGCAACTTATATTAATAAACTAAGAGTGAGATTCTTGTTTTTCTTCTTAAAATATCTTTGTCACTTTAAGAATCCTGAAAAATAAGTATTGAAGTCATCTCAGTTTTCCCTAAGGTTCCCATTTGGTATGCATTCTTTTCCTCTTTCAAACACTGGTTTCCTCACATTAGCCATGACTGGCAAGCACATGTGTCAACGATGAGCCTGGGTTCAAAAAGCAAGTCTGTCTCATTCCACTGGGATCCCAGGAGAAAATAGTAAAATACAGCATCATCCAAAGAGAGCTTCCTGTTCCAGGCCCGTGTTGGTTGCAGAACTCATCCTGCAGGCAAAGTCCATCCGGGATGCAGAGAGTGCAAGTCAGCATGCCAGGAGGCAAAGTGGGAAATTCCTGGGAGCTCCAGCAGGCTGAGCACTGCCCTGGTGGGGAGGCTTGGAATTCTCCCATGGAAGAATTGACCACAGGTAAACAAAAGAACTCCCTCCCAGAAGGGCTGGGCATTCAGCTGACACAGCCTGAGGTTTGGATTCCCCTGGGGAAGTAATTTAAAGCCATGGGTACTGTCCCAACAGGACTGACCCAGAACGAGGCCAGTCTGGAACAGTGGTGAGAACTGCCCAGAGCTCACATCTGGTTCCTGAAGACCCCCTGGATCTCCACAAACCCTGTGGGTCAGGTTGCTCTGGGCCAGCTGAGGTCCACAGAAAAGAGCAGAGGTTGGGGTGAGGGTGGCTGAGCCTTGCTAAGCTCTATAAACCGAGGAGATGCAAGTCTCTGGCCCCATCCCATTGCCTAGCTACCTGCAAACTAAGGTTCCTAAAGAACAGTCCAAAACCAGTGACCAGCTCTCACTGTTTATCAGATAGTGTCAAAATTCCCCAGCCTAGCACAGCTGGTTTTCAGCCTCACCACTGCCCTCCAGACTCCCTACCGTTGAGCTTTTGGCTCTTTCTCTGCCCTCCTGCCTGTTCCCCTTGGCTGAAAACACCCCCTTACTCAACCCACTCCCTTCTGGAGTGTCGGACACGGTCTCAGGCAACCCACAATGGGTGAAACCCACGTATAAGCCCCTCTGCTTGAGTGCAGTGAAAAACTTCAACTTTGCTTTGAACCCATGGGACACAGCAAGGCAACGGGACAACACTGCTGCAAATGCGCCACGTCGTGGAAGACTCCGTCCTGGCAGAGTGGACCTAGAGACTCCCTTGCTGGCCCTGAAGTAACTGCCAGGCATCCTACAGCTGCAAGGAAGTGAATCTTTTCCCAGTTGAGCCTGCAGATGAGAAGCAGCCCAGCTGACACCATTACTGAGCCCAGGAGGTCCTGGGCAGAGGACCGAGCCAAGCCGTGCCCAGGTGGTTGATTTGCTGGAACTGACTATAAATGAGGGCTGAGGTGGTTGTTACACACATGGAAAATGAATACCTACTGCCACCTGCTCCCCTGGCGGTTAGTGCCTAACCCACCCAGGTGAGCAGGGGCACCTGCAGGGCAGGGCCGCTCTGCCCCCCTCCCCCCACCAGTGTCTCCAGCAAGCACAGTGACAGGCAGGGTGGGAATCTCAGCTAAGTCTTGATCAACCAATGCATTATTTATACAGGACTCCTACAGGAGGACAAAATGGGTGAATTTAAGATGCACAGATATTGCTGACGATTTGACCTGGTTAATGCTTGCAGTAGGAGAAGGAGCCTTATCACCCTTTTCTGAAAGGTTCCCTCTGAAAGAGACCACAAGTCTGGTTCCATGACGGTCAGACCCCTGGAGAACCCACCTGGAGATCCACGAACTCAACCCTGGATCCAACACTCACGCAGACAACAGGCGTGAGATAAAGCACTCGAGCAGCCATCTTATGCTGCACAGAAAAGTGACTTATTATTTCACCTACAATCCAGTTCACACCACCAGTTCCTTTATAATGCAAAGAAAGCACCTAGTATTTGATTTAATATGTCGTGACTAAAGGAACTACTTCCCCAAACAAGTCCAGCAAATGAAAAGTGATTTGATCATATTTGAGACTTTAATCTTTTATCCAGAGCTGGGTTAATGAAAACAAGCCAACAACCTCTCCACTTTTTAAAGATCAGCTTAGTAATATAAACACACTTCTACAAGAGCACCAAAAACCAAATTCTCAATGGACTCAATAATGTTGACTTAATAAAATGGAGGGAAAAATCTCAACTCAATAAACAACCTTGTAATAACACTTTTAACCACTGGCTCCTAGAGATTAAAGGAAAACAAACACTCTGCCTCCTTGGAAACCCCCTCCCTCCCTTCCTCTCTGTTCAGGGCAGAGCAAAGCCCCCGGGTCCGGGTCCCTGCTGACACCCCCGACAGACCCTGTCCCAGGGGAAGCAAGCCCCCCGTGGCTGGCTGCATGGAGCTGATGGGGTCCTTTAAGAAATCAGAGCTCCAAGAAGGGGTAAGGTGTGTGCTGAGGAAGGGAAAGGAGATGGACGCGGGTCCTCCTGGCCTCTCCCGACAGGGCCTCACCTGGCCACCAAGTCTACAATCCTATCCCAGGTGCCCAGTACCCGGGGACACTGTATAATCCAACTCTGAGAAGTGCCCTGCAGAAAGTGAAAGGACAGCCATTACTGACCATGTCTGGACAAACAGACACTAACCACAGTTTTCTGGGGTGGGGGGCAGGCGGTCAGCCTTCCCATGTGCCCACAGCCTCCATTCCTGGGCCCCTGACCACTTGTCACAGATGCAGGAAACTGGCAGGAACTGGTCTTGCTGCAGGCCAGGGGGATGGCAGAGGGGAGAGTGGGCACCCTGCCCCAGGACCTGAGGGCTCCTGAAGGTCAGTGGCCAGGTGCTTGGGAGACTCGCAGACCAGACAGCGAGGTAGAGGACGGCATTGCCAGACACCTTGCCCAACCCTTCGCTTCCAGGTGGGAATCCAGCCCAGGCAGTGTGGGTGCCCATTGCCCGGGGAAGCACAGGGGCCTCACAAGCTGGAGCGGTGGTCCCAGGCAGCCGCCTCCACTGGAGAACCCCATTTCCAGGGCCACCAGCACTGGAGCTCAGTGGATGCCCATGAGGCACCAGAGTCCAGGGGCCTGCTGCCATCTACATGCTGTCAGAGGAAATAAAACTGTCATCGTGGCTGAGAGACGTGAAACAGAGTTGGGGGGTCATGCTGGGGTGACCCTCAGCTAGGTCTCAGCCAGGGGTCGCAGCCGGCCACAGCGTGCACAGCCCCGAGCAGTGAAGCTCCTTGTGATGGTTGGTTCATGTGTCAACTTGGCCAGGTGATGGTGCCCAGGTGTCTGGTCAAGCAAGCACTGGCCTAACCATTACTACAAGGATGTTTGTGGCTGGTTAGTAAACCAGGAGGCTGGTTCATTAAAACATCAGTCAACTGGCTGCAGCTGTGACTGATGACATCGATGAAGGGCATGTCTTCCACAAGGAGAGAACGCAGTCAGCTGGGTTTAATCCAATCAGTCGAAGACTTTTAAATAAGACAGACAGAGGACCTTCACTTCTTCAGCTAGCCAGTGACGCATTTCCTGAGTTCATCAACGTTGCCAGTTTGCTGCCTGAGGAGTTCATCAAACACCTTCATTGAAGCTGCCAGTTTTCTGCCTGCCCTACGGAATTTGTACTCATGCATTCCCATGTGAGACACTTTTATAAAATCTTATATTTATAGATATCTCTTGTTGATTCTGTTTCCCTAGACAACCCTAACTAATACACCCCTCAAAGCCCCAAGGACATCCAGACACTAGATACAAACAACAAGATAAAGAACTCAGGAAATTATTAACCTAAGGGACAATTGATCCCCCCAATATCCATCAACCCCAAACAACCTCTCTGACCTTCTTTTCCTTTAAAATCCCTTGCCTGGAAATGTTAAGGCCAGACACGACTTGGGCTGACACCCGAATCTCTGACCCCGACTTGCAGTTCTAAGACTGCACACAGACGCCGTGGCTGCCTCGCACCTGTTTGCTGTGTCTTGGTTGACGGTGCAGTCAGCGGTGTGGGACCTGCAGCTGGGGTCCTGACCGGGCCCACCTAGGGCCGGGGGGTGAGATCATGCTTGGGACGGAGGCAGCAGTGCTCAGAGAGAAGGAAGAGCAGACCCGGAGAAGCAGGGGCCAGAGAGGGGTCCGGGAGGGGCCGGGAGCAGCTCCGTGACCTCCCAGCTCCCGTGAGGTTCCACAAAGACTCCTTCTGGGATTCCAGGAGCTGAGCAGAAACCTTGGGATCTTCCAGCAGAGAGCCCCCACCCCTGTCCTCAAGGTCCTCTGTAGGGTCTCCTTGCAACGACGAGTCCCAGGCAGAGCCCCAGTTGTGTGTTGTCCCCAGGCTAGGATGGTGGGTTTTTCTGGAAGGCTTACTGAGAGCCAGCACAGTCCGAGGCTTCATGTGTCACCACCGGATCCTCCCATGGCCAGGAGGGCAGGTGAGGAACCGCAGAGAGGCCAGGCCCCCTTGCTGGGGATCGCACTGCTGACTGATGGAGGAGGCTGGGTTGGGACATGCCTGCGTCTGGAGCCTTCCACCCACCTCTGGCCCCGGTCGGTCAGCAGTCTCCTCGGCTGGCCCCATCAGGATCTGCTCCCACTGCACCCTGGCTGGGCCAGGAGCTCTTAGAGTCCCCAGCTGTGTGCTCATCCTGGACCCCCCAAGAGCACCAGTCCTGAGCTGCCTGCAGCGAGGGGCCGGGCCATGGCAGGAGGGGCATCTGGGGACCTGCAGGAGAGGGGCCACCCCAGGCTCCCACTGCTCCCAACCCCACGAGCATCCCCCAGCTCCGGGAAAAGACCGAGGGGCAGCGTGGTGGGGAGCTCCCACAGGTTCTGGGGAGGCTCCCACGGGTCCTGTCTGTCCCTGCCTCCCGTGCTTCCGGGGGCATTTCTCCCTTGACTACACCTGGCCCTGGAGCAGCACTGGACACAGGGTTGGTGGCCGGGCACTCACAGGATGTGGTTTCTTGTCCCCGAGCAGGGCTGGCCCCAGGCGGCCTGAGGCAGAGGGTGGGGTGCAGGGGTGCAGGGGCCCTCCGGAGCACATGGGCTGCACATCAGGTCTCATCTGAAACTTCAGCTAGGAAACCAGGGCCATTTCCCCAGGATCCCGAGTGCCCATGACCCCTCTGCCCCACATGGGGATGGCGCACTGGAGGGGCTTATCGAGGTGGCCGGTTCTCAGGCTTCTCGTTAGGTGAGACGATCCATTGCCTGCATTAATGATTAATTGTCTGTTATGATTGATCGCTGCTTGTCACCCCAGGGCTTACGGGGCTATCTGGCTCCAGCCCCAACTTCTCTGGGGCACCGGACAGACCACCCGGGCAGTTCTGGGACCAGCAGCCTCAACCACACCTGGCACCTGGCTTGGCCGTGCTCGGGCCCATCTTGGGTCACTGGCTCCTCCCTGCTCCGCTGCGGCTGGGGCCCGCCCTCCCCGCAGCCCATGCCCTGACCCTCCAGGGCCACGGGGACAGGCCTCGAGGGGAAGGAGGCCGACACCGGTGCTGGCCATGCCTGCTGGCCCCATTTTGAAGCTCTGAAGTCATGAATTAAGGAAAGCAGGAAATCACAGCATGTGATTTGGGGCCATTTATTATTTTACAGGAGCCCACTAAGCATCCATCAATCTTGGGCATCACGGCCCTGAATCACTGCCACCGGAAGTGACACATCCGAGGAAGCTTCCAGGCTTTAGCAGGCAGTGGCCCTTCCACAGTGACCCCTCCCCCGGGGATTTACAGGCTTCCTCTGCTCCATCAGAGTATTTGCTCCATGATGGCATTTGTCAAAGCTCACAGCAGCTGGGGGAGGCAGTTCCGTTAACCCAATTCCATTTATTAATCACCCACGGAGCAGGAAGGGGGTGGTTTGTGAAGCAGTGCCCAGAGTAGGGGCCATATAAGAAGGTTCTAGAATTTCAGAGACGGGTCAGCCCCCAGGGGCAACTGAGGCCCACAAAGGGACGGGCCCATCTCTGGCCACACAGTTGGGGCCACGCAGGACGGGAACCCAGCCTGACTCGTGGACCAGGCTCTTTCGGGGACACTTCATCTGCCTCTCCTGAGAGCCCCTCAGGCCTCCCACCCTGGCTGGGGCTGTCACACCCAGCAAGGCCCACAGCCCTCCCTCCTGCACTTGGGGTGCTCCGCTGGCCCCGCCCTGCAGGATACCTGGGTGTGCAAAACCCAGGGGCATGCTGCACTCATGAACACACCCTGGCTGGAGAGACTTATCAGGGGGCAGCCCCCAGCCAGGGCTTCAGCGTGGACACTTCCTGCTGTCTGACCCTCGGACACACTCAAACTTTGCAAATGTCCCCAAATGTCCTCTCAAGCAAAAGATTTGGTTCAAAATCACACATTTCGTTGAGCCGTTGTCTCCTTCAGCCTGGAGCAGCTTCGCAGTCTTTACTGACTTGGTGAGTTTCTAGGGCTGCCGTAACAAAGTATCAGGAACTGGCTTAGAACCACAGAAAGAAATGTTTGTCTCCTGGTTCTGGACCAGAAGCTGGAAATCAAGTGTCGGCAGAGCCAGGTCCTCTGAAACCTGTAAGGAGGCCCCTGTGGCCTCTCTAGCTTCTGGAGGTGGCCGAAGCCCCTTGGCATCCCTTGGCTGGTGCCCTCTGCCCCGTCTTCATGCAGCTTCCTCCTTCCATCTGCTTCTCTTCCGGTGAGGGCCCCGGCCCCTGGAGGCAGGGTTGTCTTGACTCTATCTTCATCTCATCTGCAGATCTGGTTAAGACCACGGCAAACTGGGCCAAAGGGTAAAGGTCAAAACTGACTATGTTTTAAAAATTCAACTGCCATGTGAGGCCAAGGGAAGAGATGTCTATTTGGTGCAGGATCTATATTTTCTAAACAGTATAACTCTACAGTTGGTTTGTTAAAACACCACAATTACATGGAACTTTGAATAGGAAGTGAGATACGGTAGGTTAGTATAGGTTAGAGTGAAATAGTGAAATATTCCAAAGTAATTTGGGCAGAGAATAAAAAATATATTTACAGCCCCCTGGCCTCCAGCCCGAGGAGCTGGGGGAAGGTGCAGAAGTGTTGGACTTCCTCACCTGGACTGGTGTGGATGTTGTCACAAACATTGAGACTGGCAGTTTGATGTGCTAAGCCCTCGATCATGCGACTTGCCCTTATGAAGCTCGTTACTGCAAAGGAGAGGCTAAACTTGCACATAATTGTGCCTAAGAGTCTCCCCCTGGGTACCTCTTTGTTGCTCAGATGTGGCTCTCTCTCTCTCCAACTGAGCCACCTTGGCAGGTGATCTCACTGCCCTCCCCCCTACGTGGGACCTGACTCCCAGGGGTGTAAATCTCCCTGGCAACGTGGGATATGACTCCCGGGGATGAATCTGGACCCGGCATCTTGGGATTGAGAATATCTTCTTGACCAAAAGGGGGATGCAAAACAAGGTGAAATAGTTTCAGTGGCTGAGTGATTTCAAATGGAGTCGAGAGGTCACTCTGGTGGACATTCTTATGCACTATATAGATAACACCTCGTAGGTTTTAATGTATTGCAATGGCTAGAAGTAAATACCTGAAACTACCAAACTCCAACCCAGCAGTCTGGACTCCTGAAGACAATTGTATAATAATGTGGATTACAAGGGGTGACAATGTGATTGTGAAAACCTTGTGGATCACACCCCCTTTATCTAGTGTACTGATGGATGAGTAGAAAAATGGGGATAAAAAATAAATGACAAATAGGGTGGGATGAGGGGGATGGTTTGGGTGTTCTTTTTTTCACTTTTATTTTTTATTCTTATTGTGATTCTTTCTGACATAAGGAAAATGTTCAGAAATAGATTGGGGTGATGAATGCACAACTATATGATGGTACTGTGAACAGTTGATTGTACACCATGGATGACTGTATGGTATGTAAATATATTTCAATAAAACTGAATTAAGTTCAGTTTTATTAAGTTCACGGTCCCAGCTTCAGGGGGCAGGACATGGCATGTCTTTTCGAGGACACAATGAACTCTACAACGAGCTTGCCGCTCAGAGGGTGTGAGCAGGCGTTTGGTGGACTGTCCTTCAGTGCTGGCCTGTTGTGCTTGCCTCGCAGCCAGACCCAGGAGCATGGGAGGTTCCTGGGAGGGACCTCATGGGCTTGCCGCACCCCCACCCCCACGGCAGGGACCCCGTGGACTGGCTGCACCCCTCACCTTCACGGCAGGGACCCTGTGGTCTGGCCGCACCCCGACCCCCACGGCAGGGACCCCGTGGACTGGCTGCACCCCTCACC
>PVKY010001008.1:0-36475 GCA_004027775.1 Bradypus variegatus | reverse complement strand
CCATTCTGTTGAGCCCCAGTCCCATAGTCAGCAGTGCCAACGCTATGGCCTACGTGCCACCCCATTCTCCTTCCTTTGCTTGCACCAGATGTTACTGATCTACTGTGGCATTCTTTTCCGTTGAGTCTGAATTAACCCTCAGACTCCTTCTCGGCACAGCCCTGCAGCCACCACCAATTGCTCAGAGTTGGCACAAGTGATGAAACATCAGCTACCCCTTTGAGGTCAGAAGCAGTGTCTTGCTCATCTTTGCATCACCATATCCCTAGCAAAGTGCTAGGTACCTAGTAGGCACTAATATATGTTTATTGAATTAAAAGCAACTACTTATTTTTCTATCCCCCGTGGGGCTATATACAAAGTAGGTGCTAATAAATGTTTGCTAAGTAGGGTGACTCATCTTTGCAATCCCCTCAGAGCCAAGTACATTGGAGGCCTTGCATATAATGGGTGCTAATAAACATTTGTGGATTTAATTCAATTACTTATCTCTACATCCCCTGCAGTGCCCAGAATAAAGTAGCAGCTAATAAATGTGTGTTGAATTGAACTTCTCATTTCTGTATCCTCAATGGTGCCAAGCATAGTGTCTTGTACATAGTTGGTATTAACAAGTGAGTGGAGTGGAACTGAGTGTGGGAGCCCTGACAAATCCTCCCTCCAAGCAGTGACACCCTAGGGAAGTGGTCTGGTCTCCCCTCATCCAGAGATCATCTATTCCGACTTCTCCATCAAAACTCACTCCCCTGGTGAGCTCATCCAGCCTCAAGCTTTAAATTCCCTCTCTCTGCTGACAACTCCCAAAGTTGTATCTCTAGCCCTGATCTCTCCTGACCTCCAGACTCATAGATCCAACTGCCTCCTTGACATCTCCACTTGGATTTCAGTAGACGTCTCAGTCTCAACACGTCCAAAGTGAATTCTTAATTTTGTGCTGCAAACTTGCTCCTCCCAGAGCATTCCCTGTCTCAGTAATAGCTGCTCCATCCATCCGGTTGCTCAGGGCAGAAATCTTGGTGTCATTCTTGACTCCTCTCTCCCTCACCCCCGACATCCAATCTCTCACAGACTCTGTTGACTCTACCTTCAAAGTGCATCCAGGATCCAACTCCTCTACATACACTGTCCATGTCACCATCACCTCTAGCTTAAACTATTGCAGTTGCCTCCTCCCTGCTCTTATTACTTCCAACATTGCCCCCTACAGTCTATTTTCAACATGGCGGCCAACAAGTCATCCATTGAAAATGTAAGTTGGGCACTGCAGGGGATGTAGAGATAAGTAATGCCACTCTTCTGCTCTCCCTGTACTCAGAGTACAATTGAAAAACTTTCAATTGTTACTAAGTCCTTTTGACTCCCTCATTGGACACTCTCCCCTTAACTCATTCCTCTTCTGCCATTCTGGCCTCCTTGCTCTGCCTCAGGACCTTTGCACTTGCTGTTCCCTCTGCCTGGAACTCTCCTCCTGTAGCTTAGATGTTCTAGAAGTGTGGTCCCTGGACTACAGTGTTAGCACCTCCTGGGAACTTGTTAGAAATGCAAACTCTTGGGTCGCATCCCAGACCTACTGAAGCAGAAACTCTGGGGGTGGGGCCCAACAATCTGATAGTACTCCCTCAACTCCTCTCGAAATTCCCTTATTCTGCATAGCACTCGCATCACCTGGTGTACTATGTATTTGCTTGTATATTTCTTGACAGCCTCTCTCCCTGTACCAGCATGTCAGTGTCCCAAGAATCCCCAGTGCTTTCGGGAAATGGTACCCTGCACATAGTAGGCATTCAGTAAATGGCTTTCAGCAGGTGAATCCTTTCAATGCGCAGAAGGGAAGGTGGAGCCAAGAGAGGGGTGCGGACTTGCCCAAGGTCAGTGGGAAGCCAGGTCTGCTGACTGTCAGCTTGCAACCTGCTTTGCTGCACCCGTTGGCTTGGCGTCCCCTTCTTAGAAGCGTGGCTCATCGGAGGCCCCCGCCACATTTCTATTCCCTTTTAAGCTGTGAGTGGTTTAATTTGTAAGCATTGCTGCCTTTCATGTCCCAAGCTGCGTCCCTGTTCCCTCTGATCTCCGAAGCTGCCCAGACTCTGGTGCCGTTTGTCGGCGCCACCGCCCTCAGCCCTGATCAGGAAGCTCGGTAATTGTGACTGATTTTCAAAGCTGCCTGGAGTCTCCGTAAGCAACCAGTGTCAGATTTGCTTTCCCTTCAAAAAATTGCTCAAATGAAATAAACTAATTTAATTTCTGCTTCTTCCCTCCCCCTCCTGGGCTCCCCAGCTCATCCCAATTGAATCCCCCTGAGCAACATTTTTCTGAGCTGCCTGTGAGGGGCAGTGGTCTGGGGGAGGGAGGGGTGGCACGGCTGGGTCTCCTGAGGCCCGTGGTCTTGAAGCTCTGGCCTCTAATCACTGTGTGACCTTGAGCGAGTCCTTCCCCTCTTCTCAGTCTCAGTTTCCCCATCTGTGCAACAAGGGTCTGGACTGGACATCTTTAAGGACCCTTGGGACTCTGACAGCCTGGGAGCTGAGCCCAGCACCTTGCTCCATCACCAACTTGCTTGGACACTGTGAGTGCATCTTCTCCATTCTCTGGGCCTCTGTGGTCCTGTCTGTTCAATGGGGATGCTGACATCAGTCCTGCCCACCTCTCAGAGCTGAAGCGAGACTGAGGTGGTGATGGCTGAGCTGCTACTGTGGATATAGGGCCTGCAATTCCCCCAGCACCCCCATCCCCATCCATTGTCCACACTGCAGCAGGGGGAGTTTGTAAGATGCACACTTGACATATTGCTTCCTGCTTAAGCCTTTCCCAGGCTGCCTCAAGTCCTTCAGGCATGGCTCCTGCTTTCTTCTCCAGCCTCATCTCTCACTGCCTTTCTGGCCTATTCCACGCAGAAACATGCAAGTCAGTGCTGGGAGAAGGGATACAGGGCCATGTCTTCTTAGGCCAGAATTTGAGTTAGGGAGTGAGGGATGTTGGATTTGGGAAATCAGGGGCTTGGGCTGCCTCTGACTTGCTGTGTGACGTTGGACAAGCCACTGCCCTTCTGAGCCTCGGTTTACCGATTTGCAAAATTGATTTCTAAGCCCCCACTGGGCTTTGAAATTCCATGGGTATTTGTCACCGACAACTTGCAACTTTATCTCTCCAACCCAGACTTCTCCCTTGAACTGCCTTTTTCAAGCTCTCCGCTCAGTTGTCTCATAAGTATTTCCAAGTTAGCACATTGGAATCCAGACTCTTGATTTCCTTCTTTCCCCTATCTGTCCCTCCCACTGTTTTCTCCCATCTCAGCAAACGGAAAGTCCATCTATTTAATTGCTCAGGTCAAAATCCTGACAGCCATCCATGAATATTCTTTTTATCACATCCCATAACCAATCCATTAGCAAATGCTTTCAGCTCTACTTTCAAAATACATCCCAAAGTTGACCTCTTTTCAACACCTCCACTGGTGCCACCTTGTTCCAAGCCACCATCTTTTCCTGCCTTGACAACTACAATGTCTCCTTAATGGGTCACCTGCTTCCATCCTTGCCCTTCCACTCCTGTCCCCATCTATTCTTTGCAGGACAACCACAGGGTCCTGTTAACACTAACTCGGACCAGGTCACTCTTCTGAACAAGACCCTCCACTGACCCCCCCAGCTCATTCAGCCCAAAAGGCAAAGCCCTGACCAGGTTCTCCGGGGCCGCATGATCTGGCTGTCTCGCCATCTTTTTCCTTTGCACTCCAGCCACATGGATATCCTCTGAAATCCTCCAGGAGATTCAACCTCAGGGCCTTTGCACATGCTATTTTTGTGCGTGGACTGCTCTTCTGCCAGAGCCCATGCTCTCGTTTCCTTCGGGTTTTTGCTTCACTGTCACTCCTTAGAGAGGCCTTCCTGGACCAGTAGTGTATTTGTTTACATGCTCGTTGTCTGTCTCCCCCAGCCAGAACATGCCCTCCACAAGAACATGGAGTCTGATCTGCCTCTTCACTGCTGAGTCCTTGGTGCCTAGAACAGTGCTTAGCACATAGAAGGTGCTCAACAAATGTTTGTTAAATGAATGAATGCATACACTCCAATAGACAGATAGAATGTCCTATGCACACACAGGCCTTATAGTGCCATTTGGCTAGCTATGTTCGTGCATATCTGCATGCACATGTGTGAATGCATATGCACATCAAGCACACGTGTGTATCCATGAGCGTGTATACACTGGCCACTCCCCACAGACACATTCTCACTGCTCCCCATTTTCCTCATTCCTTTGAGCCCACAATTCCCTGTGGTCCACTTCACCCCCTTCCATTACTGGCTGCCTTGTTACCCACCAATCTGCCAGATTTGGCCCAGCCTGAGGGAGCTGGGGTCAAATGCACACTCTCCTGAGAACTCCAATGCCCCAGGCCTCTGACAGCCAGCCGCTGGCCTCAAGGACAAGCTCTTGCCCTTACTGAGGCAGTAACGGAGGGTGGGCAGTGGTGGAGCCTGGCCTGGGGCCTCAGTGGGCCTGTGACCAAGTGTGGGCCATTGCCCTGTCAGAGCTGACTCGCAGATGGTGTAGGCTAGTATGGTGGGGAAGGAAATGGCAGCTACTGGCCAGTGCCCTTCACCTATGACTCCTGCTTCTGCCAGAACCTCAGGAGCCCCGGGCTGAGTGCGGTCGTGACGGTCAGACCACGGTGGGAGATGGCAGCTCCACCCCACCTTTAGACTCAGTGCTCCAAAGCCGCGTGGATGCGAGTTTCTGGGTGTGGCTGTGTCTGAGGGCTTCTTGCAGATGTGCTTCCTAGAATTTTTCTACATCCAGGTATGTGTCTGGGGGCTCCGCTTCTCTGAGGGAGCCTTGGGGTGCCGTTGCTTCCCTGTGGGCAGTGAATGGAGCTGCCTGCATGTTGGGGCACTGGCTGGGCCCCCGCCTATCTGAGGCTGCCCCTGATGAGCTGGACCCCAGGGTGTAATGCCTGGTTGTGGCTTTTGCCTGTGTCTGTGTTGGTGGCTGTGCCTGCGAGGGGCTGTTTCCTGTGTGTGACTGTATGTGGCTATATCAGGGTGTGAGGCTGGACCTGGATGTGTGGTGGGATCTTGTCTCCGCTGGGCCCCACTGAGGTCTTTCCGGTAGTGGATGTGCCTGTGTTTAGTTGCACCTGGATACGTGACTGCGGCTGGGGAGAGCTGTGTCCCAGGACTGCGTTCATCTGTGTGATGCGAGGGGTGCAGCTGTGCCGTGTGTGGCTCTGGTGTGTGTGCCAGGGTGTGGAGCTGGGCCTGTGTGTGTGACCGCGCCTGGGAGTACACCTGAGTCTGGTTGAGCACCTGGGCTCTTGTCTGTGCCCTCTGCCCTGGGACAGTGGTTCCTGTCCCCTCGGCCTCTTCCCAGGGTATCAGCCCCAGCCCCCACCTCCAGCAGGCTTCGCTTGGGACCTGGCAGCTCCCTCCCCATGAGGGCACATCAGCTGGGCTCGCCCCAACCCCTGGAGCCCGCGGCCCACCTGTGGGCGACAGCTCAGCCACGCTGCCGATGTAGGGGCCGTGCAGGAAGCGGGGTTCACTGTCGTTGATGTCCTGCACCTTGATGATGAACTCGGACTCAGGCTCCAGCAGGCGATTCGTGGCGCGGTCCCGGGCCTGGGCCCGCAGCGTGTAGAAGGTTTTCTGCTCGCGGTCCAGGCGCTCCATGGCATGGATGTCGCCCGTCAGCTCGTCAATCAGGAAGATGGTCCCGGCGCCCTCGCCTGAGATGGTGTACTTGATGGCACCGTCACCCTCGTCTGAGTCTGAGTGGATCTGGGGAGGCAGGGAGGAAGGCAGGGTGGAGGCTGGGCCGGGAGCCCCTCTCGGCCTCCTCCCTCGAGTCCCACCGAGGGCCTGTTTCCAAAGCACATCTCTTCACTGAGAGCCCCTTGTCCCAGTCCAGGCCTCACTCGGTCTTGCCTGCAGGGTTTCACCAGCCCTCTGCGGCTCTCCCTGCTCCAGGCCTGCCCCTGCAACCTACCTTCTCCTCGGTAGCCAGAGCTATCAGTCCTTCCCTGCTTGTAGCCATTCCGTGGCTCCCCATTGCCTTTCCAAAGAAGTCCAAAGGCACCTCCATGCCTTTCAACACGTGGTGCCCTCGGTTCGGCTCCTGCTCTGCGTACCCTGTCCTTTTCCCTCTGCCTTTGAAAGTCTACTCATTCTGCAAGGCTCAGCTCAAATGTCACCTCTTCCAGGAAGCTTTTCTGGATTCCCTTCTCCCCCACTTCCCCTCTAAAATCTCTGCAATACTTCAAGCCATCATTATTATGTTTAGTTTTATAGGATTGCTGTAACCAGTGCCTCTCAAACCTTAACATGCATGCAAGCTACTTGGGGACCTGGTTAAAATGTAGATTCTGACTCAGTAGGTCTGGGCGGGGGGCGGGGGGCTTGAGATTTTGCATTTCTAACAAATTTTCCAGCTGTTGTTCTGGGAACCTTACTCTGAGCGAGATCCATCTCTTCCTAGACTCTGAGACCCTGGACTTAGGGTCGTGTCTTACTCATGCTGGCACCTGGAGAGCCAGGTTCGGGGATAAGGAGTGAGCAGAGAAAGGAAGAAAAGGAATGCAAATCCAAGGAGCAACTACCATGTGTCAGACACAGCGCTAACCATTTTATGAACTTCTCTAGTTCGGGGCTTTTTAAAACAAAACCCTGCTAGAGGAAGTTTTGCTATCTTTTTTTAAAAAATGTTATTGTGGTAACATATACCACATATTTCCACTTTTATCCATTTTCAAGTATACAATTCAGTGCTGTTAATTACATTCACAATGTTTTGCCTCCATCACCACCATCAATTACCAAAGCTTTTCCATCACCCCAAACAAAATTCTATCCATTAAGCACCAATTCCCCATTCCTCATCTCCAGCCTGCCCCTGTTCGCTGTAATCTACTTTCTGTCTCTATGGCTTTGCGTATCCCAGTTATTTCATGTAAGTAAGATCAAACAATATCTGTCTTTTTGTATCTGGCTTATTCGACTCAACACGATGTCTTCAAGGTTATCCACGTTGTAGCATGTACTTCATTCCTTTTTACAGCTGAGTACTATTCCATTGTCTGAATCAACCCCACTTTGTCCACTCATCCATTGATAGACAGTTTGTGTCTAACTTTTGGTGATTGTGAATAATGCCACTATGAATATTGGTATATAGATATCTGTCTGAGTCCCTTCTTCCAAATCTTTTGGGCATATACTTAGAAGTAGGATTGTAGGTCATATGGCAATTCTTTATTTAACTTTCTGAGCAACTGCCAAGCTATTTTCCACAGCAGCTGCACCATTTTATATTCCCACCACCAATGCACAAAGAGTCCTACTTCTCCACATCCTTGCTAACACACTTGTTATTATTCATTTGCTGTTTTTTTTTTAATAACAGTCATTCTAGTGGTATGAAGTGGTATAGTTCATTAACTGATTTCCATATGTGGAACCACCCTTGTATTCCTGGGATAAATCCCACTTGGTCATGGTGTATAATCCTCATGCTATTGAATTCTGTTTGCTAGTATTTTTTTGTGGGTTTTTGCATCTATCTTCATAAGGGATATTGTCCTGTAATTTTCTTTTCTTGTGATATCTTCATCTGGCTTTGGTTTTAGGGTGATGCTGGCCTCATAAAATGAATTAGTAAGTCTCTGATTTTGAGGGTGTTTGATTAAATTCACCAGTGAAGCCATTTGGTTCTGGACTTTTCTTTCTTTGGGAGGTTTTTTTTTGTTTAAGAAATTTTATTTTGAAATAAATTCAAACTTACAGGAACAGTTGCAAAAACAGCACAAACTCCATACATAGAACTCCACATACCCCGACCCCCCTCCCCTGATACCCTGATCCACCACCTTTAACATCCTGTCACACCACCATTTCTTTCTTTCCCTCCCTCTCTCACTCCTTGCCTCCCTCCCTCCCTATCATCCATCATCTATTGCTCTGTCCTCTGAACATATGAGAGCAAGCTGTACATACCATTGAACAAACAATATAATTCACATATACCTTTCCCATGGACAAGAACGAATGCAATCCCATTAAGCGCAGCTAAGAAGTTCAAGAAATTCAACATTGATACAAAGCTTACATTCTATATTTCCTTTTTTTTTTCTTGTGTCCCATCTGTGTCCCTTTGAGCCTCCTCTCCTCCATCCTCAGATCCCATCCAGGATCATCCTTGGCATTTAATTGTCATCTATTTAGACTTTTTTTTTCCCAATTGTGTTAACATACATACAGCCTAAATATTCCCATTCCACCCCCTCCCTAGCATTCCATTAGTGGGATTAACCACATTTAGAATGTTGCAATGCTATCACCTTCCCATTTTCTAGAAGTTCCCCTTCACCTCTTGGGAGGTTTTTGATTACTGATTTAATCTCTTTACTTGTTATTAGTCAATTGAGATATTCTATTTCTTCTTGGATTAGTTTAGGAATTTTGTGTGTTTCTAGGAATTTGCCCATTTCATCTAGTTTATCCAATTTGTTGGTATACAATTGTTCATATTATCCTCTCATAATCCTTTGTATTTCTTTGGGGTCGGTAACAATGTCCCTCCTTTTATTTCTTAATATTTGCAGCCTCTCTCTTTTATTCTTTGTCAGTCTAGCTAAATTTTTGTCAATTTTATCAATCTTTTCAAAGGAGCCAACTTTTTTTGTTGTTTTGTTGATTCCATCATTTTTCTGTTCTATTTCATTGATCTCTGTACCAATATTTCCATTTTCCTTCCTTCTGCTTACTTTGAGTTTAGTTTGCTCTTCTTTTTCTAATTCCTCCAGGGGTGAAGTTAGGTTACTGAGTTGAGATCCTTCTTCTTTTTTAATGTTAGCATTTACAACTATAAATTTCCTTCTGAACATTGCCCTTGCTGCATCCCATAAGTTTTGATATGTTGGTATTTTCATTTTCATTTGTCTAATTTCCCTAGTGGTCTCTTCTTTGATCCATTGGTTGTTTTAAGAGTATATTGTTTAATTTCCACATATTGGTGAATTTTCCAGTGCTCCTTCTGTCACTGATTTCTAGCTTCATTCCTTTATGGTCAGAGAAGATACTTTGTCTGATTTCAGTCTTTTTAGATCTCTTGAGACTTGTTCTGTGACCTAACATAGGGTCTATCCTGGAGAATGATCCACGTGCACTAGAGGAGAATGTGTATTCTAGTGCTACTAGGTGAAGTGTTCTATGTATATCTGCCAGGTCTTGTTGGTATATAGTATTGTTCAAGTCTTTTATTTCATTATTGATCTTCTGTCTATGTGTTCTATCCATTATTGAAAGTGGTGTATTGAAGTCTTGTTAGCCATCTTTTTTACAGATGAGGAAACTGATGATCAAAGAAGTGGGAAGATTTGCTCGAGGTCAGACTGCTGGAGGGACTGGCCTGGCTCCACAGCCTGGGTTTTCCCACTTCATCCTAAAGCCTCCTGGGAGGAGCCCTTGGGACTGGAGAGGTAGTACAGTCCTGGAGCTGGCAGTCCTGGCCTAGACTCCATATAAGGCCCTTAGCACCTGTCTGGCACCATGTGACTTTTAATATTGAACAACCCACTAAGATGGTCATTATTTTAAAAATGGAAAAATAACAAGTGTTGGTAGGGATGTGGAGAAATTGGAGCCCCTCCTGCATTGCTGGTGGGAATACAAAATGTGCAGCCAATGTGGAAAACAGTTTGGCAGTTCCTCAAAGTGTTAAACATAGATTTACAAGTGACTCGGCAATTTCACTACTAGGAGTATACCCTAAAGAATAGAAAACCGGGACTTAAACAGATACCCGTAAACTAATGTCCATAGCAGCATTATTCACAATAGCCAAAAGTTGGGAACAATCAAAGTGCCCACCAACAGATGAATGAATAAATAAAATGTGTGTGCATGCACAACAGAATACTAATCTGTCATAAAAAGGAATGAAGTTTTGATACATGCTACAAAATAGATGAACCTCGAAAACATCAGGATAAGTGAAATAGGCCAGACACCAAAAGACAAATGTTTTATGATTACACTTATATGAAATATCTAGAATAAGCATATTTATAGAGACAGGAAGTAGATTAGAGGTTACCAGAGGCTGGCAAGTTATTGCTAAATGGGTACAGAGTTCTGTTTGGAGCGATGAAAAAGTTTTGGAAATGGATGGTGGTGATGATGCACAACATTGTGAATGTAATCAATGCTGCTGAACTGTACACTTATAAATGGTTAAAATGGCCAATTTTATGTTATATATATCATATATATATATAAAGCCACAATAAAAAAATTTAAAGTATATTGATGCAACCTCTATCAAAATTCCAGCAGGCTTTTATTTATTTATTTTTTGCAGAAATGGAAAAGCTCATCTTCAAATTCATACGGAATTGCAAAGAGCCCTGATAGCCAAAACAACCTTGAGAAAGAAGAACAAAGTTGGAGGACTCACACTTTCTGATTTCAAAACATACTGTAAAGCTACAATAATTAAAAGGTGTGGTACTGGCAGAAGGATAGACACATAGACCAATGGAATAGAATTGAGAGTCCAGGGATAAATCCACACATCTATGGCCAGTGGATTTTCAGCAAGGTTACCAAGTCCATTCAATGGGGAACCAATAGTCTCTTAAACATGGTGCTGGGACAACTGGAAATCTATCTACCTCTCACCATATACAAAAGTTAATTCAAAATGGATCAATGACCTAAAAACAACACTGAATACTATAAAACTCTTACAAGAAAACATAGGAAAATATCTTCAGGACCTCATTGTAGGCAGTAGAGTTTTGGATTTTATACCAAAAGCATAAGAAAGAAAAGAAAAAAAAAAGATAAAATGGACTTTATCAAAACTAAAAACTTTTGTACATCAAAGGACATTTTTAAGAAAGTGAAAAGACAACCTAGAGAATGGGAGAAAATATTGGGAAACCATATATCTGATAGGAGTTTATTATCCAGACTATATAAAGAACTCCTAAAACTTAACAGCAAAAAGACAAACAACCCAATTAAAACACAGGCCAAGGATCAACATCATTAGCCATTAGAGAAATGCAATTTAAAACTACAGTGAGATAGCACTTCACACTCACTAGGCTGGCTGTTAATGAAAAAACCTGAATATAACAAGTGTTGGTGAGGATGCAGAGAAATAGGCACCTACTTGGGTTGTCATCGTGGAAAAATTTGGAAGTTCCTCAGAAAGTTAAACATAGACTTATCATATGACCTGGCAATTCTACTCCTAGACGTATAGCCAAAAGATGTGAAAGCAAGGACTCAGACAGCTATTTGTACACCAGTGTTCACTGTAGCATTATTCACAAGAGCCAAAAGGTGGAAGCAACTCGAGTATCCATCAACAGAAGAAATGACAAACAAGAGATGATGTATCCATACAATGGAATATTATTCAGCTGTAAAAAGAAGTGAAGGGGTGATACATGTGAAATAAGCCAGACACAAAAGGACAAATATTGTGTGATGTCTTTTACATGAAATACTTAGAATAAGCAAATTCACAGTAACAGAAAGCAGAATAGTGGTTACCAGGGGTAGGGGGAGGATGGGGGTTATTGCTAAAGGAGTATGAATTTTGGTTTGGGGTGATGTAAGAGCCTGGAAAATGACAGCAGTCAAAGTTGAACTGTCTAATGATTTTTATGTTATGTATATTTTACCACACTTAAAAACAAACAAGTTACTTTTAAAAAGTTTATGGAACAGCGTGGCAGGGGCACTGACCACAGGGCTGGGCAGGAGCCCATTGGTTGCTGGATTACACAGAGATCCAAAGAGCTGAGACAGTTGGGGTGAGGAAGAAGTGGGGGACCCTATACTATAGATAGGGAAGTTTTTCCACTATTTTAACAACCGGTACACCTATATCGGTATATCCTAGCTGAAAATCAGCCCTGCGTGAGACATAATAAGTGTCCAACAAATGGTCGCTATTGTTATTATTATATTATTACCAAATATTAGCTGCCTATAACCAGGATTGAATCCAGGCACTGTTGGAGTTCAGATCCCAGCCTGTTCTCACTACATGGGGCTTTCTTGGGCAAGGACATCAAGAAGGCTGTTCCTCCAAAGAGAAACATTCAAGTCCTTAACCCCCAATGCCCAAATCTCGGAGGCAGCCCTGAGCAAAGGAAAACGCATCCAATGAAGTGGGTGAGCTTGGGCAAGTCCCTGCGTCTCTCTAAGCTTCTGCAGAGACCGGCGTGAATGAGAGAAGCCCTAAGGCCCCTGGAGGGTCAGGACTCCTTGTACCTCAGCCCACCCAGCAGAACAGGTGCCAGTGAAGTTGTCATGGAGGGTGAGGAGCGCCCACCCCCTGCCAGGGAGGAGGAGCTGGGTATAAATTCTGCTGGTGGAACTCTGTGTCTGAAAGGTGGATTATAGAAGTGCCATTTGGAAGATTGAATGGCCCATAAACATTTTCATATTTCATTAGCCGATTAATGGGCATCTCTCTCTTTTTGGCGAGTCTGCTGATTCTCAGCAGAAATTGCGGGGAGTAAATGGAGGCGTCTGGTGGAATCTTTCTGGGTCCCCGTCCTGTTATAGATTGCCCCAATTAATGCCCGTTCTGAGCTCCACCGAGAAGCCTTCTTCCTGTCCAGTTACTGTTAATAGATTTCTCATAAGTGGCTGGATTGTAAAAACCTCATAACTCAGTTTAATGCCCCCAATAAAATTATCTCAGGACGTCGGCCCTGAATCATTGGCAGTGCCGGGGATGAGGAGACCTGTCTCTTCTGTTTGTTGTTTATGCTTGTCTTTCACCTTTGCCCAGGTGAGAAGGGAGAGGGTAGATTTGTTTTCTTTGGAGTTCTTCCATTCACTTCCCAATAGGACCTGTTGTCTGCTTATTTAATCAGCAAATATTTCTGTGCAGTGTGGTGGAATAGATGCCATATGTGAGGATGCTTAATAGCCATTATCACTGCCCTTTAAATCATTACCATAATCCCCATTTCTCAGATGGAGAAACTGAGGCACAGAGAGGGGGAGTCATTTAGTCTGTCACACAGCTGTTAAGTGGGCAAAGCCAAGCGCCTGATGTACTGCCACCGTGCCTTCTCTCACTAACGCTGTAACCATGGGCTTCTTACTTCAATGCTCTCAGCCCTGAGAAATCAGATCAAGCCCTACCTGGCACAGGTGTGGTGAGGATGAAATGCCAGCATGTCGGAAACAACCTTAGCATTCTGTAAACAGTTCTTTCCCTCCTTTTCTGACTTCTGGGTCTCCCTCATGCCCCTGCGGTCCTTGACTCAGACCCGGGGACAGGGACCATTTAAGAATGAGGAGTGGGGAGGAGGGAGCAGAACTCGGCAGTGAAGTCACGGATGTTCTTCTGTGAGGTACAAAACAGATCTCACGCTGGGGTCGAGTGGCTGCTCTCTAGAGGCCGCAGAGTCAGACAAGGCTGAGCAAGGGCAGGAGCTGAGAGCTCCGAGCTGGCGACTCCAGCGGGGCTGGGGCTGGGGCTGGGCTCCCTGCCTGCCTGGGTCCTGACTGGGTAGTGGGGACAGTGGACGTGGGCTCCGCCTCTCGAAGAGATTTCTCAAGATTCTGGCCATGAATGGAGATTGAAGGATGGTGCTCCCATTTATTGAGTGCCCACTATGTGCCAGGCATATGTTGCAGGCTGCCACAGAAATCGAACTGAACTTGTGGCATGTGAAAATGTATTCCCCTTTTGCAGGCAAGACTCGAGTGGGCCCAGGTGTGTTTGACACCAAAGCACAGAACAGTTCCTCTGCAGCCTCTAGGAATTTGGTTGATATGCTTACAACGTTTCTGGGTGGGGAGAAGGGAGAAAGGGGGAAGGAGGGGGCTGCCTGGCAGTCACTGGCCTGTACACCTTGGGGAGAGGCCTTGGCACCTGTCTTCTGTACTGCACCTGGCAAGCTGTGGTCATTGGCAGCCTGTTCTCTCTGAGCCTCCATTTCATCATTGGGAAAACGACGTCAAAACTACAGGTTAGGAATGATGATGGACTTTGGAGTGAGGAACAGCTGAATGCCAGCTTCAGCTTTGTCCCTGACCTGCTGTGTGGCCCTGGGCAAGTGGCTAGCCTTCTCTGAGCTTCACTTTTCTTTTCTGTAAATGGGACTGATACTGTTTTGCCATAGGATCCAGAACTCATGAGATATGCTGCTGGCACACAGTAGGTGTTCAATGTAGTCTGGTTCCCTCCCCATTTGCCACTCTGGTCTCAGGAGGGATGGGGGAGGTGGGTATCATCTAGTTCATTACCCTATCTCCTGACACAAGAACCACAGACTCCCACCGGACATGCAGGGGCATCATCCTATCAGATGTCTTTGAAGACTCATCTTGTTTCTTCCTCCCAGCAGTCCTTCCAGGTGCCTGCCCATTTGGTTGAAGAGCCCTCTCCCTGCTGCATACCCTCTGTGCCCTGTCCTGTGCACACACCCCCTGCTCCATTTTCCCCTGTAACACTTCAGTCTTGCACATCTGTCTCCCCAGCTGTTATGGGCCTCCAGGGCACAAAGCTAAGTTTGTTTTGTCTCTGCACTCCCTATGCCGGGCACACGATAGGTGTTCTGCTGATGCCAGCAAAGGAACTGCAAGGGGAGGGCGAGAGTTGAGTGTGTGTGCATGTGAGTTTCTATGTGCATGAAATTGTGAGGTCGTGAGCTTGTTCATTTCCATCTTCCCAGCACTCAGCACTGGGCAGGGCACCAAACACATCAAATAAAAATGAAAGACACAACTGTCATTAGAATTCCCCACCATCTTCCCGGGGTTTCTGGAGGACAGACCCACTGTCAAATTCCAGATTCACAGAAGCTGGAAAAGGATGGAGAGTCACTGGGAACCCATTAGGTACCCGGCACAGCTTTAGGCCCTTTTCTCCATTATCTCATAGATGTCTCAAAATGACCTTATGAATTCAGGATTATTCTCTTCCCATTGCACAGATTGGCCAGGTAAGGCTCAGAGAGGGCCCACATCTTACCCAAAGTCACACAGCTAACGAGGCAGCCCCAAGGCCTGTCTGACTCCACATCCTGGGTTCTTCCCATTGCACCAATTGTGGGTGGCCCTGGAGGAGAAGTCCCCAGCCCCAGCCCCAGCCCTTGCTCATAAACACTGTGAAAAACACAAGAATGATGACTTCCCTTCCCGGGGGGTGCTGCAAAATGGGATTTACGAGGCCATTAATTACTTCCTCCTAATTAAATCAAAATTAAATGCTAGCAGAGGTACGTTTTCCTTATTAAAGACAATTAAATGGACAGTACAGCTACGCAAATAAAACAAGAGCAAGATTTAAATGGAAAGCAAATCAAATAAAAAGCCTCCCCCAGAATGAAGGGTCTGTTCACGCCTGTGCTACTCGTAAACTAGGAGTTCATCAATTTTCTTTAAATATTAGCAACTTAATTAAACCTGCTCTCCTACCCACTTTAATCCTGCCGTATATCTAAAATAGATCTCACCGCCCACAGGAGTTGGTCATAAGTGCTGACCTCATAATTCTAGCTTTTTTTTTTTTAAATTTAAAATCCTACAAAATCCATATCCAGCTGACAGAAGCCTCGGGGGAAATTACAGTTCGGGAAAGGGATTAGTCAAAGTACCCAGATTTTTATGGAAATGCTGGGAGGTTGAGGGTGGGTGTTGTGGGAAGGTAAGGGGACGAGGTGGGCCAGGGCTGTGATAGGGGCAGGAGTGGGGAACGAGCTGTTTGCGTGGGGTCCTCGTGACAGCCGCAGGCCCGGCACTCCTGTGGGTGCCGACGGGAGTCTGGCGGTGAGTGATGGAGGAGGCGGCTGTAAAATAGGTTGGGTGCCCGGGGTTCATTCTGCGGATGATGCTGTTGCTAAGCTACCTTTGGAATTCGACAAGGACGGATGCTCTGAGCTGCTCCCTGGGATGGGGGGCCCTGGAAGCAGTGAATTAACTGAAACCGTGGAGAAGTCCTTCTCCTTGAGGAGTGAGAGACAGTGGTGTGTGCGTGTGTGTGCGCACATAAACACATGTATGTGGGGACTCAGCTGGGAAGGAGACAGGTGGTTTTTAAAAGGCCAAGTGCAGCTTCCCAGCACTCAGTGCCGGGTAATCCTAGAGTGGGGGATGGGGAGTCAGGGACAACTTGCCCCCATTCAGTGGTGAGAAACTAAGATACAGGTTGCCCAGAAGGCTTTCTGGATTTGGGGTGGGGTTCCCAGTACCTGGGTAAATGACAGATCAAGGTGGTGGAGCTATCACGCGAGACCAAAATATTAAAAGCAAGTACTCGGCATGCAGGTAAGGAGCCAGGCGCCATTCTCATGCTTGACCTAGGTTAATTCACCGACCTTCACCACCATTCTTTAGGATAGGTGCTAGCGAGAGCCTCATTCAGCTGAGGAGGAGTCAGAGGCACAGTGAGGTTAAATAATGAGCCCCAGGTCAGGGAGATAATAAGCACCAATGCGGGGATTTGAGCCCAGGCGGTCTGGCTCCAGAATCTGCAATTAACCACACACTGTACCACCGTGGATAAGGAAGTATGCTTTGGGCAAATGTTTGCAAAGAGATGGAAACTTCTCCCCACTCCCTGCACAGAGTTCTTTACTGGAGGTGGTCTGGAGGGGAGAGCACAGACTCAGAGTGGAGATGATGGCCATAGAGATGTGCAGGGAAGTTGCTGTGAGGAACCGAAAGACCCCGGCCCAGGCCCAGCGCAGTGCTTGGCTCAGAGCAGACGCTTCATACAGGATTGTTCAATAGAATTGAACACAGAGCCCATGTCAAGACACCTGCTTCCTTGGGTTGGTTCTGTCATCGTGTTGCTCTGTGGCTGTGCCATGATCTTGTTTGCCTTTGGGCCTAAGTTTCCACACCTTATAATGAGTGGACACTCTAGGGCCCTCCACTGCGGACAGCCTGGTTCAAGGAGATGGGGGCGGGTTTGGCTCACGCTTTGGATATGACAATGGCTATGACTGCAGATGAAAGTGGTGAATCAGCAGCTGGTTCGTCTCATCTTTGCAGATGTGGGTGGCTGGGGAGGTCTTCTCAGCACCCGGGCAGCTGGGTGGAGAGGTGCCCGAGACGACCACGGCTGACATTTAGGCAGATGTGTGTCCAAGCCCTTCCCTGTCTCTCTGAGATATTTCTGGATCAAAGTTCTTCTCAAAGGCCCAAGGGCTGTGAGAGGTTTGGAGAATGAGGCTGGGACTGGCCTTTACTCACTGGAGGCTAAGAAGTCCAATGCACACGGGTTCAAATCCTGACCAAGCCACCTGTCCACTCCCTGACCTTGCCCTTTTTCAACACCAGTTCCTTGGCTACCAAAGGGAACAATGATTTCTACCTTGCCATTTAAGGGTTACATGATTTACATGGTGTTGGGGATTGAATTACATCCCCCACAAAGGATACGTTCAAGTCTTAATCTGAGTTCCTGTGAGTGTGGACCCATTTGTAAACAGGATATTTGAAGATGCTATTATTAGTTAAGGTGTGGACTCCTTTGGGAATAGGGTCTTTGAAGTTTCTATTTAGATGAGGCCAAATTGAATCAATCAGGGAGCCTTAATCCATACAGCTGGAGTCCTTAGAGGCCAGGGAACTTTGGACGCAATCAGTCAGAAGAAGCCAGAAGTCAGCAGAAATTAAAGGGACAGAAATAAGGAGAGAGTTCCCGCCTTGTGACGGAGGACTGCCGGGTGCTACAGCCCTGCCAATACCTTGATGTTGGACTTCTAGTCTCCAAAACCGCGAGCCAAAAAATTCCCATTGGTGAAGCCCACCCGTTGTGTGGTATTTGCTGCAGCAGCTCAAGCAAACATACAAGGATAATTTAAAAACAAAACAAAATAGACAGACTGCAGGCTGAACACTTTAGTCTGTTGCTTTTTCCTTTAATCCTCTCAAAAATCCTAAGAGGTGGCTCTCTGAGTCCCATTTTTACAGATGAGGAGACTGAGGCTCAGAGAGATGAAGTAACTTGTCGAAGGTCACACTATTCCTGGGCAGGCGAACCAAGTCTCAAACTTGGATGAGTCAGCTCCAGAGCCTAAGTTCTTAGGGACTTCCCCATCAGCTCTTGCCTAGCATTGCTTCCTCCTTCCCATTCACTCCATTCCTGCTGATCTGGGTATCTCACTGCCCTGGCCAGGGAGTCAGGAGCCCTAGGCTCTGCCAGAAAGTTGCTGGGCAACCTTGAGCCCGGCCCTGAACTTCTCTGAGCTCCATCTGTCAAACCCCTGCTTTGCTCAGTTGTGGAGATCAACTTCAGCCATGTGTAAGGAGGGGAATGCAGCCAAGAACCGGGGATCACTGTGTCTAGACCAGAGAAAATCTGGGTTTCCTATGAGGCAAACCCAAAGGTTTACATCTATACTTTCCTCCTGTCCTTGCCAAGGGTCTTGATCCCTGAGCCTCAGAACTGAGCATCCTGCTCAGCCTCACCAATTCTCAGGTTCATTTATGCCCACAGAAAGCTGTGGAGTTAGTCTCCCCACTTTCTCCTCTGACCAAAACTTCCTGGAAAGCTGACTGGCCTTGCCAGAATCCACAGAACTTCCCTCAGCATCACCCCACTTTCATGCCTTATAAACTCCCTCCACTCCAACAACCCAACTGCTGGCACTTAAATCTGAATAAATCAGGCTCCTTCAGGCCTTCAAGTCTTTGCATAGGCTCTGCCCAATTCATCAGCCAGAACTCCTACTCATACATCAAAACCCAACTCAAATGTTTTCTCCTTCATGAAGCCAGTCAGGAGTGTCTAAATAATGTCAGTGCTGACTTGACAGGTTTTTTATGCACTAGGGTCTCTTGCTTACTATGGGGATCCCCCAAATGGCAGAGGCTCTGCCCTCCACAACATTACACCTGGACTCCACAAGGGACTCAGGGATTAAATGGATGAATAAACATCCTTCTCCGCCCCTCATATTTCCAGGGAACAGATCATCAGTCAGATTAACCAGCATTTACTCAGAGGGTCTCAGAGACTAATTTTCATTCATTCGTTCATTCATTGAACAGTTTGTGAACAAGGTCTGTGCTAGTGGGGATTTAATGGTGAGCTAGACAGACATGGTCTAATAGGGAAGACATATGTCAATCACATAATCAAACAAATGACTGCACAATTGAGTGTTATGAAGAAAAGATGGATGCACTTCTGAGGGCTCATGACGGGGAAGGGGGTATGGTCAGGAAGGACTTTTCTGAAGAAGCGGTGTTTGAGCTGACCTATAGTTGAGTATAGGTCAGCAGGGGGAAGGGGCAGTTCAGGGGGAGGAAACAGCCTAGCAAGGGTGTGGAGGCAGAAGAGGGTGAGGAGGTGGGGGCTGGGGCAGGAGGGACCATGGGAAGGGCAGTGCGGCTGAAGCTCGGTAGGCTGATGAGCTTGGAGGGAAGTGAGGAAGGAGGTGAGGCCGGAAGGGGAGCCAGATCTTGGTAGGTTATGGGTGGAATTTGGACTTGACCTCAAGTGCATGAGAAGCTGTTGAAGAATTTGAAACAGAGGGGGTAGAGGGTATTTGCTTGAGGTGGGGTAGGGAGAGTAGGGGGAGTTGGATGCATGACCCCAGCGCCTGCCTCTGGAGGGTGGGGGTGGGGGGTGAGGGGTGTGTGCGCGCTGGATGGAGGCCCTAAGGATGGGGATTTAGGGAGGCAAGGGAACTGGGGTCTAGACAACGGGTGAGGGGCCCCACTTTACCTTGCCCACGTACAGGGGCTCGGTGCCCGTGTACTCCTCCACCACGAAGAACTGGTTCCACACCCAGCCGCGCTTCACGCGGCCCGCGCCCAGCGCGCTCTCTTCCCGGGCCCCGGGCGCCGGCGGCGCGGGTGTGCCTGCCTCCCACGGGTGTCCCGGCGGCGGCAGCAGCAGCAGCAGCATGAGCGACAGCGCAGCTCCCGCGCGGAGCCCTCTGCCGTAGGGCCGCGGCCTCATGCTTGGCTGCGCGGGGCCGGCGCCCAGAAGCATGGACGGGAGGCACCAGGGCGCCCCCGCTCGGTCGCACGACGGAGCCGGCGCCGCGTCACATGGCGGCCTCAGCGCGGCCGCCGGGACGCCGCCCCCGACGGGGCACCCGGACAGGCCCGCGGCCCTGAACGTCGCCCTGCCACGGGCGCGCCCGGCTGGAGGGGGAGGGGGCGCGGCCGCTCCCGGGGCATAGACGGCCCCCGGGGTCCCCGCCCGCGCCCCCGTCGGGGCGCCGCGGCCGGATCACCAGGCAGAGCGTCCGCCGCTTCCGAGTGGGGTGTGTGCCATGGTCCTTGCGCGGAGAGGAGGGTGCACGTTGGGACCCCGCCAATCCTTCGAGGACCCAGGGCCGCCCTGTTTGGTATCCTACAATAGAGACAAAAAGACATCAGATGAGGCTCTATGTGAGTGGGGGCGTTTACCTTTTGTCCTGTAGGTACTGATTAAGCACCTGCTGTATGCTTGACACTGTGCAGAGTGGAACAGACACAATGCTGCTGAGGCTCTGAGCCCAATAGGCCTGCCCACTCCCCACCTCCCTCCAGCCCTGGATCCTTCCCTCAACTCTGGTCACACACCCCTCCTGCCCCGTGTCTCTTGGCCCCTACTTCCACCCCCTCACCCAGCCCTTCTCAGTGGTCCTCCACCAGCCTCCAAGTCCACAGGAGCAAGGGCTCCTTTCAGGCCTCTGACTGGCCATCTCTCCAACTCAGCCCTGCCCCTGGAATCTCCCACCCTTGACAGACTCTTCTAGAAGGGGTATCAAAAGCACCCTGGCTTGGGGCACAGAGAGTCCAGCACCCAGCCTGCCACCCGCCAGTCCCCACTTTGGCAGCAGCAGAGAGAGGTCATTCCATCCCAAACGGGCACTCAGGAAAGGCCCTCTGACCTCATGCTACTCCCCTCCACATCTTTACTCAAGGATGGGGCACCTGAGTCCCAGAGGGCCTTGCTTGGAGGTGCCCTGTGTGACTTTGGGCAGGGCCACAGCCTCTCTGAGCTTTCCTTATCTCTACATCCTACCCCCACCTCCAAAATCCTTTCTATCCCAGAGTCTGACAAACATTTCTCCTCCCCCTTCTGCACCGTTGCTGACATCCCCAGATCAATCCGTCTCCCTTCCCTCCCTCCATCGGATCCTGCTTTCAACAGGAAAGGATCTGAGGGACTGACTCCTACTCAAGCCATAATGATGAATAATGGCTTAATGTGGGTGTTTGCAGGGGACAGCAGTGCTGCCTTAGTGGAGGAATTTCAGACACCAGCAAGAGTGAGAAGAGGTGAGAGGCTCAAGCCCCACTGCTCCTCCCCCAGGCCTAGTTCAGCTCAGTTCAGTGACTCCGTTCCAACGAGCCTCAGCTCTGTGCTCAGTGTAGGCTGGATGCTGGGGCCAAAGATAAATAAGCTCACAGTTTGGAAGGCTGGAACACAACTCCCCCAGTAACAACCTAAATGCCAGGTGGTATACGGTCAGAGCTACCCAAGGGGTGGGCACCTGAGACCTGCAGGGCTTGGGGAAGGGGCTGGGTACAGGTGCTCGGAAGGGGGAGGAGGGCACGAGGCAGTAGGGGCTAATTTGGGGAATAGGCTGGGCCCTCGCAGTGTTGGGCAGAGGGCATAGGAGGGACTGACCTGACCTCAGCCAGGTCCTTCTGAAGGCAAAGGAAGTGGGCCCGAATCCCCGGGGAAGAAGAAATGCAAATGCCTCCCCACTCCTTCAGCCCTGCGTGGGAAATTCAATGGCTTTTTTCTCACTTGAGTCTCAACAACTCTGCAAGTTGGTGTCTTATACCCATTTTGTGGATGCCTGACTCCCCAGTGCTCTTTCCCAGTATCAGCTCCCAAATTTCTTTGTGGAAGGAGTTTCAGGGTAGGAAGTCATCTGTTGGAAGGTGGGGTGATGGTGATGGAAATTGCATTTCCAGGGCAAGGAGAAGGGAAAACCTCAACAGTCCATAGGAAAGAATGGAGGAGAAGGGCCCTAAGCGTGCTGTCCCCTCTTTTCCTCTAGGCCCCACCCTGAGCAAATGGAGGTCAGGAGGACGCGTGACCCTGTTCCGAACATCCCCAGCACCCCCTCTCCCCACACCTGCCCAACCCGGGGGGCCTGGGAACAAAGGCAGAATGAAGAGATGTTTACAGACTCTCTCCCACCCTGAGGACCCTCAATCCATGACTGCTGAGCTGTACAGCTGTCTCTTGGGGATCCGGCTTTGAGTCCCCACATTATGGACTGGAGAACAAGGCTGGAGTTACGGGTGAGGAGGAGACGCCGCCGCTCCTAAGCCTTCATTTCCTGGAGCTTATGACTTCCCTGCGTGCAGGCGGAAACTGTTCCCAGACTCCATCAGGCAGTTCCAGGGCCCTGGAGGGACCCGGAGGGGAGGGGCTGGGGGGAGAGGGGATTCCAAAGGAGGCCCACGCTGCCTCTGGGGGGGTGGGGGGAGGGGGCAAGCGGAGATCCTCCAACGTTTGCAGCACCCAGCTTTTGGCCTTCCTTCCCTCCTCCCTCCCCTCCTTCATTTCTTTCTTTATAACGCCTTTTACAAGTTGGAGAACCCTAGGTTTCAATCATTCATTCATCAAACATTAGTATCTACTGCAAATGGGGAGGCAGAAATGCATTTTATTCATTCATTAGTTCAATATAGTTTTAACATCATTTCTCTGTGTAAGACAGCAAGCTGCAATCAATTATTTAGCCATGTATCAGGAGAAAGATGAATTTCTTCTGTTTAATCATATACTTTTTCCACAAATATTTACCAGCACTCTGTGCCAGCACTGGGAACACAACAATAAACAAAACAAAGTCCAAGTCCTTCTGGTGGGAGGATGGGTAATAAAGAGATGAAGCTACAATAAAATTTCAGGGAGTGACAAGTATTGAGAAGAAACATAAAGCAAGAAACAGATGATGCAAAGGATGGGGGGGGTGTTATTAAAGATTGTTTAGCAGGGAAGACCACTCTGAGGAGGTGACATTTGGCTGAGTCTGGCAGGATGGAAAGGAGCCAAAAGCAAAATGATTCCAGGCTGAAGGAACAGCATGTGCAAAGGCCCAGAGGCTGGAATGAGCTGAGAAACAGCAAGGAGGCCACTGTGGCAGATGCAGATCAAGAGGGTGGGTGGTGATGAGGCGAGAGAGGAGGAAGGGGCCAGATCAGACAGGACCTGGAGCAGGAAAAGCAGTTGCAATTTTATTCCAAGTGTGCAGAGAGCCCTTGGAGGAGACAGCAATGGTGTAAAATCTAAAACGATTTCATCATGCAAGCCCTTCAACTTCTGGAACGGAGCACGGTGTATTACAGCATCGGGGGGCATCGTAGAGAAGGTGGCATTTGAAGTTAAAAGGCAGGAAGTGTTTGGACATGTGGAATTTGGGGCGCTGGGGAAGAGGGATTTCTTGGTGGAAGAGCCACCTGGGCAAAGGCCAGGAGTCAACCCCCTATTTTAGAGATGGGGGAAACAGAGAGTCTGAGAGTGTTGCCCAAGGTTGCATAGCAATGTGGCGACAGAGCAAGACCTTGAACCCAGGACTTGGACTCCCCGTGCTGTAGAGCCTTCTGGATGGATGCAGCCCAGTGCCAAGGGCACACCAAGGTGGCTGCATCTCAACCCCACCTGCCGCTTGGCCTGATGCCCTCGTTCAGGGCACAACCTGCACCAACATTTGGGGGGCCCTGGTGCTCACAGCCTGCACGATTCCCTCCCCCACCTGGGCTTTCCTACCTCGGCCCTCCAGGTCCTCCGTGGCATGTTGGCTAGGTTCCCTGGCTGCCTGCCAGCTCCTCTCCGCTTCGTTCAGCCCTGCCAGGGCTGCTGCAGACACTTCAGCCTCTCTCTCCCTCCCTTCCTCCCTCTTCTGCTCCAGATGCTTTCCTGTGTGGGTGTTGCCCACAGGACCCCACCCTGGCATTCACAGTCCCTCCAGGGAGGCTGTTGTGGAGCTCAGGCTACATCGGGCTCAGCTGGGACTCGCCAGGAGACCTTGGGCACTTTGGTGGCCTTCTCTGCACCGCAGGGCTCAACCTGCTGAACAGAGTTCTTCAGTCTCAAATGGGATTAAAACCTGAGCCTGGGCCTGGCTTAATAAATACTGGCTTTGCCCTGTCCACACTTCAGCCTCACCTCCTAAAATCCATGTGCCCAGGGGTCCATATATGTGCATGTTGTTCCTCTGTGCGTGCAGATTATGTGTCTGTTCAGGCAGGTCCATGTGTGCGTGTGTCTGGTGCACTTTCATTCATCCCACAAATATTTGTGAGTGCCCACTCTGTGCTGTTCTAGGCATGGTGAAAAGAAACAGGTGAGGTCCTTGCCCTGGCAAAATCTGGTGGCAGACACAGGAATAAATGTCAGATGGTGGTAAGTGCCATGGGGAAAACAAAGAAGGAGAAGGGGCACAGGAAGTGCTGGGGGCAGGGAACGGGGATGTGTCAACTCTATTTATCTATCTATCTACCCACCTATCTACCTTACCTACCTACCTATCATCTAATCTATCAACTATTTTTATCTGTCGGTCATCTTTCTATTGTAAATGATACAGGGTGGGCACTGTTAAAATGACATGTTATCAGAGATCTGAAGGAAAGAGGGAAGGAGCTGTGCAGCTATCTGGGAGAATAGTGCTGAAGCCAAGGGTAGAGCAGGTGCAAAGGCCCGGAGGCGAGTGCACGTCTGGTGTGCAGGGGGAACAGCCCAGAACCCAGTGTGGCTGAAGCAGAGTGAATGGGGGAGGGGTGGTAGGGGTAGAGATCAGAAAGTTATGGAGGAGGGGGCTCTGCAGAGTCTCCTTTGGGTTTTTACAACAAGTGAGTTGGGACTCCTTGGAGGGTTTTGAGCAGATGAGTGACATGATTTGATTTATGTTCTAAAGGATCACTCTGGCTGCTGTGCTCAAAATAGATGGATGCTGGGGTGGGGGAGGTGGCTAGGAGGCTGGCTCAATAATCCAGGGGAGAAATAAGGGTGACTTGGACCAAGCAGGAACCGTGGAGGTGCTGAGAACTGAGGCTGAGCCACAGGATTTGTTGATGAAAAGACCTGAGGATGACTTCATCTTTCAGCCTAGGCTGCAGCAGAGCCGCCACCATTTGCTGAGGACCATGGTGGGCTCTGAGCCCCCAAGCAGGACAGGTGAAGCTCCGCCCCCACCCTGCCCCCAGTGACCTGGCCGGGTCCCTCAGTTCCTGCCTGGGGCTCTTTCTCCCTTCCTGCGGATCTGGGAAGAGTTCATTCCCCAGCCTCAGCTCTAGTTCCAGCCCTGGGGTGTGTCCTTCTGCCTCCCAGCTCCCACACAGTCCCAGGGGGAAGATCCCCTGCAGTTCCCAGTCCTCTGGCCCTCACTGAGCACCTGCAGTGCTTCGAATCTCCATCAAGGCTCTGTATGGTATACAGAGTGGGCAGGGGTAACATGGAAACTATTCAACTACTTGACACAGCACAGACACCAACCACAGGGGCTGCAGAAGCACCCACAGCGGCTAAGCACAGACCACACAATTCTAGAGGCCCCCTGCTGGGCCATGCACAAGCCCCTTGGTTGCTGGAACATGGGGAGGTGGCCAGGGCAAGGGTGAACAGGGGACTTCACTTGGGGCAGCAGCTACTTGCTAACTGGTGATAGAGCATCTCCGCATATGTGACAGCCACCCTGCATGCAAGTGCTAATTATCAGCCCTGGAGAGAGACCAGATGTTAGCTCTGCTCTCAAGGTGCTCATAGCCTAAAATACAGACAGTCATTTAGTCAGTCCACACACCCTGTGGGCCAGACAGGGTGTTAGGTACTCTGGGGGTGATGGAGACATAAAGACATAACCCCTCCTTCAAGGAGCCCACCATCATTCATTCAGCACTGCATAGCACCTACTGTGTAATCTGCCTCACTTATCTATTTTTTTTATTTTTTCATTGTTTTTTAATTATTAACTATATCAAAAATTAAAAAAGCCATACAATAAAAAAACATTTCAAACAAACCAAACCAGGGTATAAGAAAAAGACACCTAACCTAAAATAACTACATTACTTCCAACATGTTCCTACTCTACCCCAAGAAAATATATAGACTATAACCCAGCAAAGGAATAAGAAAGACAGATAACCTAAGATGACAACATTTCCGTGAACTTGTTCCTACCATACCCACCAGAAATTAACAAACCATAGTCATTCCTGGGAATCCCCAGAAAGTTAAATTTATTACCCACAATAACTTATCTGTTCTTATTAGATTATCATTCCGCCTTCACTAATTGCTATCTATCACTAGGTCTCCTATATTCTACATTATAACCCATTTATTTTACATTCTTCAATGTTCACATTAGTGGTAGCATATAATATTTCTCTTTTTTGTGCCTGGCTTATTTCGCTCAGCATTATGTCTTCAGGTTTCATCCATGTTGTCATATGTTTCACGACACTGTTCCTTCTTACTGCCATGTAGAATTCCATCATGTATATATACCACATTTTATTTATCCACTTATCTGTTGAAGGACATTTGGGTTGTTTCCATCTCTTGGCAATTGTGAATATTGCTGCTATGAACATTGGCGTGCAGATGTCTGTTTGTGTCACTGCTTTCAGATCTTCCAGATATACACGGAGAAGTGTGATTGCTGAATAGAAGGGTAACTCTGTATCTAGTTTCCTAAGGAACCACCACACTGTCTTCCAGAGTGGCTGAACCATTACACAGTCCCACCAACAATGAATGAGAGTTTCAATTTCTCCACATCCTCTCCAGCATTTGTAGTTACCTGTTTGTTTAATGGCAGCCATTCTAATTGGTCTCACTTAGTGACTTAACTAATCCCTTCTGAGCTCCCACTGTGTGCTAAGCCCTGAGCTGGCCCTTGGCAGATATGACAAGATTCTATCGAGAGAGATTCTCTGGCGTTCACTCCTTCATCCGTGAACCAACATCTAGTGAAGATCTAGTGGGTACCAGGCCCTGTGAATTAAATTCACCTGCCCACAGAAGAGTAGGAGAGACCATTATACAACAATAAAAATAAAGTACAGAAAACGGAAATCATAAGAAAACCATGCACAGACCTGGAGGCTCAGAGGCTCACGTCTAGCTAGGAGAGGACGTTGGAGCTAATCTTGAAGGGTGGGGAGGATTTGAACATGGGGAGATGAAATAGAGAATGACGGGCAGAAGGTAGAGCCCAAACGTTTCCATGAGCTCAGGAAACCTCAGGGAATTAACAGGGAATAGTGAATAGTCAGGCCAGCAGGGTTTTATGGTGTGTGAAGGAAAGTAACGGGAACTATAAAAGGTATGGTGGTTGCCGAGACCAATCCATTCCTCCTTTTTTCTTTTTTTGTTTCAATGTTGTTTCAGTATTCACCCCTAGCAAGACCATGTGCTCAGCCTCTCCCTGGTGAATAGTGATTAGTCTAAACCAATACTGGTCATTACCCTTTCCCTTCCAGTGATTGGTTTAGAAAGTGTCATATGGGATGATTCTGGTCAATGAAATATCAGGGATTATCTGTTGGAAAGCTTCTGGGAAAAGGTTTCTTTCACTCTTTAAAAACAAGCCTTGAGGAGAAACTGCTTTTTCTTCTGGAGGTAGCTGAATGGAAAGGTGAGGGCTGGAGCAACAGCAGCCATCTTGGGATTTTGAGGGGGGGGGCAAGTCCAAGAAACCAAAGCAAATATCAAGGAGTGGTGGAACAATCTGTCTTTGATAATGTTTTTGAACCACTGAATTAATTTTCCCTGGGCCTTGAATATCCAGTTCCAGCTCCCACTTCCTCCAGACTCTCATTGTCTCTCCTCTGAACTCCCTAAGACCTTTCTGGGTCTCCCTTTGGACTTTAGTGTCAGCTGTGACAGCAGGCTTCTGGAGGACACAGATTATGCTTATTCCATCTTCCATCCCTCCCCCCAACACACATACACACACACACACACACACACACACACGCACATACACACACTTGTGTGCATATATTTTGTTGGCAACAACAGAGTTGGCCCCCTGGGAGAGACTCAGGTCAACCTTATCCCAGACAGATTTCAGGGGCTGCTTGGGCAGCATGTCTTCCCCTCCCACTGAGTTGCTGCCAGCCCTGCCGACTTGCTGTGGCCCCGTCTGTGCTCTGGGCTTCATCGCTACTGAACACACTCTGTCCTTCTGGAGTCTGGGCTGGGCAATCAGCATGTCCTTTCTTAATTCTCAATGTCCTGGCACCATCCTGCCATGGCTGTGTGGCTGCCAGCTCAGTGGCTCCAGGCCCCCATTTGTCCTCTGGCTGTCTCCCTGGGGACAGGAGAAGGGCTTCTTGTCCTACTAGTCCCATGTTTACTTCCCACGTGCTGAGGCCAAGCAGAGGGGCTGGGCACAGGGACCCCCCGATAAGACAAGGCAGAGTTGACTTCATGGTACATCCTGGGGCCCTTGCCCCCCCCACCCCCCCACCACTACCACCCAGTGCTCCTCATGTTCCTCCCAGCCCCATCTCTGGGGCAGAAGTTAATATTTATGGAACCTAAGACACAGGGTCTAAAGTCAGACCAGGATTTGAACTCCAGTTCTGTTATTTTACTTGTTTGTGTGACCTTGGTAATTTGCTCTATTTCTCCAAGCCTTGGTTTTCTCATCTGAAAAATGGGGATCCTAGTGCTTTCTTCATAGAGCTGATGTGAGGTGTAGATGAGAAGATGCATGGAAAATCATCCAATGTTTGGCAGTAAATGTTAGGTAATGCAAAGATAATGACAGCAATAATTATTATTACTTCTGATCATTTAACACGGATCCAGTAGAGCCCCTGTTTTGCACAAAATATTCTGATCAGGAAAAGGGGCTTCAGAGATATCCATCCACTCAGTCATTCATTTAGTCACTCTTGCATTGATTTAACAACTACTTAACAGGCCCATCGGAGCACCCTGTTCTGAGAAGAATGAGGACTTGTACAGGGTAAGGGTGGGGGCTGCCTGCTCTGGCACTTGGTTGGCACCAGGAGGAAGTGGGTACAGGAGGAGGCAGCTTGTTCATTTGTTCATTCATTTGCTCATGACTCACTCCCACTTGGCATGTGTATATGCCCTCTCCTTGCCCACCTGGCTCCCAGGTCTGCCAGTGGGAGCCTTGCCTGGCAGTCTGGCTCTAGTCTGCCCCATCTGAGTCCCAAGGGCACTGTGCCCACTGGATCCTGAGCCCAGAGCTCTCTGTACTTGGCTGCTGCCTTCTCCCTGGGGGGTAACTGTTTCCACCGGCTCAGTGCTCTCTCTTCAGGCCAGAATGATCCTGGAATAATGCAGGAACTGTTGAGGCAGCGAGAGGCACTAGGCAGAACCACCAGGTCTCTGCTTGCCTCTCACTGGGACGAGGGAGCACACCAGTTAGTGCCTTGTGTGCCCGAGGTGTGCCTGAGCACTGTGGACTGAGCATTTGCGTGCACATGTGTCACTCGGGATGAGTGCAGGGGTAGCCCATGTGGACACTGTGTCCCAGCACCTGGGACCCGGCATGTAGTGGGTGCTCAACAAGTGTGCAATGCATGGCAAGATGGGTGGTCAGTTTGTGTGTGGGCTGAGCCCATGGGCTGTTCCTGGGGCCTTGGGGATGCCACATGTCCTGCAAGTTCAGCAGTGCAATGCTGGGGACAGAGGGTTTACATCTCTGAGTGTGTCCATTAGTGGGTTGGCTATGCCAGAGCTTCTGGGCTTGACAGCTGGATCAAAGGGAGGCAAAGGTGGGAGTTTAGGAGAGAGGGATGGTCAGAGCTGGGGCCACACCCCATATGCACGGTCACTCCAGCCGCAAAGGCTGGTGCTGGGCCTCCGTCTCGCCCTCTGTTCTATGCTCTATCTGCTGCCAGTTGCACCCTCATGAAGCCCAGCTCTGACCGTTCAAAACTTCCCCTGGTTCCCTTTGACCCTCAGGGCAAAAGGGTGACATTTATTTGTTATCATTGTAAGTAGCAGAGGGATTTTCAGGTCTACTGGCCCCATGTTCCACCCTTTGACGTGGGTATCATTATTTGCCCTCATTTTGCAGAGGAGGACAGGAGGGCACAAAGAGATCATGTGGCTTGGCGAAGGTCATGTGACTGGTATGATGGAACCAGGATTTAACTCTAGTCAGTTGGCTCCAAAGCCTGTACTTTCACCACCACCCAAGTGGCCTCCCAGGCCCTGAGAGGTTTGGAGTTGCTTTCTCCACCTTATTGTCCATCGCCACCCTGGGCAGACAGAACCCTCTTTCATGACGTTCATGCTCCTGGGCCTTGGCTCATGCTGTTTTCTCTGCCAGGCAGGTGCCACACATCCAACCAACTCTGACCCACCTTGCAAGGCCCAGCCCAGCTGGCCTCTCCTCCATGCAGCCTCTGCCTCCTCCCTGTCTACCCAGCAAACTCACACTCATCCCAGTCCCATGGCCCACGCTAGCCTCTCCCTGGTCACAGTCTCAGCACCCTGCCTGCTGGCTGGGGGCTCCTCCCTTATGGCTATGTCCTTCAGCTCACTCCTCAGTGCTGTTCTAGAGTGGTCCCTACTAAGTGTCTGAGTAAATGGATGGAGGAATGCATGGATGGATGGATGGATGGATGGATGGATGGATGAACAGAAAGACAGGTGCCTGGGGTTGCCTGCTTTCTGCCCACCATCTCCTCTGAGAGTGCCCTTCAGTGGTATCTTTTCTTTCTCCTTATTCCACTTATTGATTCAAGTATTTATTGAGCACCTACTGTATGCAGGGCACTGTGCTAGATGCTGAGGATGCAGAGCAAGTCAGACAAAGTCCCTGCTCCCACTGCCTTCCATTCCTAGTGTGTGTCTGCAAATATTCATTAATCCAATTATACCACCAATAAATGTAGAATTACCAACTGGGCCAAGTTCCTCAAAGAGAAATTACAGGAGACCCCAACATTTAACAGGGAACACGACCTCATTTGGGATGGATGAGACTTTCCTGAGAAAGGGATTTTTGAGCTGGAACCTGAAGGATGAACTGAATGTGCAAAGCTGGGTTCAAGGAGCTGACAGGTGGTCAGGGGGCCGGAGTCTGGAGAAGCCGCTGGGGGCCTGAAGAGTTCAGATTTTGGCCTAGGAGCAATGGGAAGACATTGTAGGGGTTGTAGCAGGGAAGATGTGAAGAGATCGCTTGGAGAGCAAACTGTAGGTGTGCCAGACGGGAAACAGGAAGGCCAGTGAGGGGGCTGCAGCAGTGTCTGCGGGACAGGGAACGGTGGTGGCTCGGACCAAGAGGCAGTTGTGGGATGGAGTAAAGGTGACCTTTGAAGTATTAGGAAGCAAAATGGGCCAGACTTGATGATGGATGGGATGTAGGGGGTGAGGGAGGGAGCGGCACCGAGAAAACCTCCTCAGTTTTTATTTTTGTTTTTGCTTTAGCTGATGTTTATTGATCACCTACTGAAAGCCAGGCACTGTTCTAGCACTTTACATGCATGTTCTTTTTTATCCTTACAATCACCCCATTAAGGCAAGTTATCATCACCCCCCTTTGCAATCTGATTTCATTCTGAGAAGATGCTGGGACAATGGGACACTGTGGGACTTGTTCTCTTGGGGAACAACTTCGGTGGATCAAAGGCACAGAGAGGGGAGAAAGGGAGACAGGCTACATATATCGAGTAAACTCAGAGTCACAAGAATAATGATAGGTCACATTTATAGGACTTTTACCATGTGCCAGGCAGGGTGCCATCCGATCAGCTCATAGTAAGAGCTGACCCTGTTCCATGCAGGGCATTTTACCTCAGTGAAGTGATTGGATTCGCACAACAGCTCTCTTTAAAATTTCTATTACAGAGAAAGGGACAGTGGCTCAGAGAGGTTGAGGGCTTTGCCCAAATCACACAGCTAGTTAGTGGCGGACCTGGAATTCAAACAGGACATGGCAGCGGTGGTGGGGGGGTGGGGACGAGGCTGGGCAAGGGGGTTGCTCGGCAGCTGCGGCAGGAGAGGCCTGTAGTCGGCTCTGAGCCCCATACACCCCATGCACGTTAGGACGTGCATATGGGTGTACACATTCCCATGCACACATGCCTGCACAAACACACCCCTCTGCTGGCACCGCTCACCTGCCCACCCGCCCCCGCCCCCCAGGTGCCGCCGCCCGCACCTCTTGCCCCTCCCCCACCCTGCCCGATGGGCCGGTGCAGCAGGCAGAGCCTCGCTGTACATCATGTTGACAGTAGAAATTACATCCCGAGCTGGTGTTTTACACCGCACCCTGTCAGAACTCACCGCAGCCCAGTGATCAGGACAAACTGAGTACCATCCTGGCCGTGTCAATATTTATTCCATTTTACAAACGCGCTGGGTGAGGGGCAGGGCCCCACTGTGGTGCCAGCCAAGCAGAGCCCTAGGAGGCCCTTCTGCCTCTCACGCCAGAGCCGGAGCCACCACCTGCTTCCTCTCTTCCCTTCTTCCTCCTCCTCTTCCTTGGCTTTTTTGTAATTGTTTAAAATTGTGAAATTCAGCGATTATGTTGAAAAGTGCACAAATCAAAAATGCATAATTTAGCAAATAATTATAAAACAAACACCCATGGATCCACTCTTTGATCAAAATATTAAAAATGTCCCCTCCTCAGAAGCCTTCCCCTGTATGTCCCCTCTTAGCCATACTCGCTGTTTCCCTCCATCCTGAAGTTTATGATAATCAGTTCTTTGCCTTTCTTTCTAGTTTACCATCTAAGGACACTTCCCTAAACGTCTTAGTTCAGTTTTGCTTGTTTTTGAGCTTGAGATAAATGAGATCATGCTGTGTACATTCTTGTATCTCACTTCTTTTTCTCAACATTGTCTGTGAGATTCATCTTTGTTTTTGCATAGGTTCATTTTCAGTGCCGCATAGTATTCTGTTGCATGAATTTGCCATGGTTTGTGAATCTATTCTACCACTCTCTTTTTCCCTCCTCTTTTGTCCTGTCTCCTGCTTTTCCTTCCTTTCCATCCTCTTCTCCTTCCTTCTTCTCCCTCTTTTCCACCTCCCGTTGCTCTGTCCATCCCCTGTTGCTCCCCCTGCTACATCTGGGAAATGTACACACCCACTTCACACACACACTTGATCCCAGCTCCTTCATCCTACCAGGGCCCGGGCGTCCCCTCTGGGTCCGCCCCCCCCAGCTGAGAGTCCCCCTAGACCTAAGCCTCTTAAAGTTTGTTTCAGAGGCTCCCTGGGGGCAGAGATGGGGTCTTTGTGTCATATTGCCCCCACCCCATTGGTACTCCACTCATCCTGCCTCTGGTCCAGAAAACTTTAGCGAGAAGGCCTAACCTCTTACCCTCACCCAGATGGTAAAAACACTACCCTCTGGGTTGGGGTGGGAATTGAGCTGGCTGAGAGGGGCCCAGATGTGTGTCTGTAGGACGCCATCGGGGCGGGAGGGATGGAGCCTGGGCTGGATGCAGGCTCAGCCCCAACCTCAGCTCTGCCTCCTCAAGGCTGCACGGAGCTCCCACCCTGTCATGGTGTCACGTCTCACAGCCCAAGGCAGACGCAACCAGCAGCCTGGGGACTCCTAACAGGGTGGAGGCTCTCCGAAGAGCCATTAGAGAGCCTACTTGGATGCCCCAGGAGCACGTGTGACACATTTCATTTCAGCCTCCCTTAGTCCCTTCCCTGTCTTGATAATGCACATAGTCAGGGTAGTTAATTTTTATTGCAACCCGAGCAGGTGACATTAAGCAGTCTATCCCTTTGCGGTAAAAGAGAAAGCTCTCTAGGCTGGAAGACTGGTAGACTACACTGGAGCTTAGCTTGGATCCCGATATGCTGGGTGACCTTGGCCGGGGCCACCCCCCCTCTGGGCTTTTGTACAATGAAAGGTCAGTTTGGAAGAGGGGTTCCCAGGGGCTGGTCAGAGGGCCAAGGCCATGCTAGTGGCACAATCGGGAGGGCTTGTTCAGAATGCATATTCTTAGTCCCCAGAGCACCTGATTCAATAATAGTAATAACAACACCAGTAGGCAATGTTTACAGGGTGTTTTCTGTGTGCCTGGACTTATGCATTTGAGGAGCTAAGAATAAGAGGCTATGCTTATCGGCCCCATGCTAAGCACTTTGCATGTGTCACTGTGTGCCAGTCTGTCCTGTTATTATCCCTGTTTTACAGATGAAGAAACTGGGGCTCAGGGAGGTGAAGTGACTTGTTTGAAGTCACAGCCTAGAAGTGTGTCAAGAAGGACTTGAAATGGGAAAGTCTGGCTCCAGAGGCTGCCCAGGCTGGGGGTGACTCCCTAGTAGATTCTGAGGCTGGCCAGGGAGCCCCTGGGCCAGGTGGCTAGGAACTTGTGGAGCAAAGCTCAGGCATTGCGCACCGACTGTGTGCTGGGCCCTGGTCCAGTGAGATGCATATGAAGACACAGGCTGCACATAACCAGCCCAAATTCTTATTATTTCGGGCAAGGCTCACACCACCATAGCGGGATGGACTCGAGACTCGCCATTTACTGATGAAAAAAATACAGGCTCACGACCATGTGGTCAGGGTCTGAGTCCAAAGCTGTGAGCTTCCCACCCCAGCACTCGGCCTCCTTTACCCTGCTCTGCTCTGCACCATGTGGCAGATGTTGAATTGCATTCCCCAGCTCTTGGGTCCTCAGTCTCCCTAGCTAAAAATGGGGGAGGCTGGGATCCTGGCTTCCGCTCCTAACACACTGCATGGCTTTGAACGCCTCTCCCCATCTGTAAAGGAAGGTTCTGCCATCCTATTCCAGCACCACTCACACTGCTTTGGAACAGGGCTCCTGGTGTCGGAAGGGCTTAGGCCCAGCTCCCTGCTCACAGCCTCTGAAGCAGACATTTCCCTCTGGGAAGTTTATTGGGAAATGCTCTGGGGAGCACGGTGGAAGGGGTAGCGGAAGCACAGCCATGCAGTGGGTGAAGTTGAACACTGAAGCTGTTGCAACAGACCTCAGCTGTCCCACGGGAAACTTTGGAGCTGGGATGCCCCTAATTGGGGCCCTTTAATGCATCTAGCAGACAGTGGATGTAGGTTGTACCTGGGGCGAGGGCTGTGGCGTCGAATAAGGCAGCTCCCTTTGACTGTGGGCAATTCCTGGGAAGGGGCTCATCTGGGAGCTCTCGGCAGACATCCTGGGCGGTGCATTTTGTACTATGTAGAATCTGCTGAAAAATCTGGCCTGACCTCGGCTATGGAGATGACAGCAGACAAGACGCTGACCTGAGCCCTGGGCTTAGTCAGCCGGCCGGGATCTGCCGCCTGCTGTGATCACAGCAGGATCTGCGCCCCAGATCTCACTCCGAGCCTGCCTCGCTCGCGGCTCATCTCCCGCGCCTCCCCGAGGTCCCAGCGATTATGCCACTGAAAATTCTGCTTTCATCTTGTCAACCTCGCAGTAAATTACAGGCCCGGGGAGGCGTGGGCCTCCTCCTTAAACAAGATTCAATTCCACTTAGCTGCCCCCTTCCCGCCCCACTCCCGGGTTCCACCCCTCCTGCCACCCTGGGAGCAGGATTTATGGCCTCTCCTCGCAGGCAGCTGGTAACCATGGCGAGCTCTTTGGGGAGGCTCCAGAGCGGCTGCCTCCTCCTAAGACAGAAGGGAGGAGAGGCCGGAGGCACCAGAATGGACTTGCGGAGGCCAAGGCCGAGAGCGAGCAGCAGCCCCAGCAACAGGACGCACTTCAGTGCTGTCACAGCGCTGCAGCCACTGTCCTGACCCCCATTTCATAGGTGGGCAGCAGGCGGCTGGGGAGCTGGAGGTCAGCTGCAAGGTCACACACCCGACTCCAGGGCTCGGGCGCATCACCGCTCTGGCTCGTGGCCTCTTCCCCCTGCTGCTTTTGGAGGGTTTCCAGTCTCTAGGTGGGAAGGTCCCTCATCTTCTCCCTAAGATCTCCGCCTCTGCCCCACACTCTTCCTGTGAAGGGGAGATCACTGCCTCTCCAGGGGCCCCATTGTCCCCCCCATGATCAGACAGCGTTTCCAAAGAGTTGATCAAACCGGCCACCCCTCAGAGGCACCGTGCTGGCATTTAAGGCCCTCGGTGATCCGGAAGGCTGCCTGGGGGTCTCCTGCCTGCTCCCTGCTCAGCCGCATCTCTGGGCCTTTTCTTATACCGTCCCTCACCCTGTTAAGTTGCACCGTCCCCGCCCCACCCCATTCATTCCTATCCCAGAATATCCGAGCTGGAAACACACTACTTTCTTCATTTCTGGATGAGGAAAGAGAGGACAGGGGGGTGGCGGGGGATGAACTTCCCAGTGCACATAGTAAGTTGGTGGCGGGGCTCAAATCTTCTGCCAATTAAAAGAATGCATATTAATAAAAAGGCATCCATTCACGGGGTGCTTTGTACCGCCATTCTAAGGGCATTGCATGTGTAACCCAGTTTACATCTCACACAACTCTGAAGCAGGTCCTATTTTTATTGCCATTTTACGGATGAGATGAGACACAGAGAGGCCATGTGACTTGCCCAGGAACACACAGCCAGTCTGACATTGGTGTCTGCACCCCA